>SKCR01038538.1:0-61812 GCA_019454045.1 Zanthoxylum bungeanum | reverse complement strand
GCTCTCGACTTTGTTATTCTCAGATTGACTTAGGATCATGGCCAATCAATGAATGTTCCTCTTAGAATACTAAAATCTGGTTAGATGGTTCTTATTATTCTACCATTTACTGCTGTTATAGAACTTTCATAAGAGAGAACATACAACTGCTGCTAATAAAATCTTGTATAGATACTGAAAGAAATATGTGACACTAGAATTTAATTCGATTCCAAATTTCAAAATGACTTGTGAATCATTTGGGCAAGCCAGATTAGTAAATTAAGATTTTGATCCCATACACCATGTGCAACGCTGATATTGAAATGTAAATTGGACGCCGGAGTTAATTCTTCGTAGTAAGAAAAGACCCATGGCGTTCTTTTTTCTTTGTTTTCTTTATGTTCATCATGTTTATAAGATGACATATGCTTTGCATTTCTGCAGGCAATGGCTGAAGAGAAATTTAAGTTATGTCTTAATGCATACAAATCCTTATGTGCTGCTCTCTCCTGAGTCTATACTGTCAAGTTTGTCAAATTGCATGCAGCTTCCAAGTTGATGTATTTTTTTTACCGCGCCTTGACGTACCATTAAGATATTTATTTATCGATGTTTATTTACATGAATTTTCTATAAAGAAGATATGTTATCAAACAATTTTTCCTTATTTTTCTAATGGAATACGATGCATTCAAAAATGATACCAAATGACTAATTAGTGTAAATAGTTCTGCTTTGATTCATTGAGAGGGTTGATGGGTTAGGGCTCTAAATGTTAGACAAAATGTATTAAATAATGGGTGTGATTTGGATACGTGTTATTTAAGTGCTTTTAACCTCTGGAATAAATAGTTAAAGTACAAAACTTCAATTCTGATGGCTTTTTAGCCTTTTTTGTGTTGGCATGTATGACTAGGGGTGGCATTCTGAACCGAATCGAACGGTTCCGGTTCGGTTCTGGTTCCATTTCGTTTTTTTAAAAAAAATTAAACGGTTCCATCGTAGAACCACTAGAACCGAACGGTTCCAACGGTTCCGGTTCGAATCGCTGGAACCGTTCGGTTCCAGCAGTTCCATTTCGGTTTGATTATGGAGGAACCCTAACCAAACTGAAATATTACAGTTCCGGTTTCGGAACTGATTGGAACCGGAACCGTGGCACCGGAATCATGGCCAGGTCTATGTAGGACTTTTAATCCGTAGGGAAAGACCATTTTAATTTAAAAATTACTCATTACTACTAATATCATGATTGGCTTTTTATTTGGTGATCTGTTTTTAGTCATTCAATCATAAGTTAATGAGTTAACATCATCAAATATTATTTTAACATCATCTCAATTGTCAATTACATATATCAAATACATAAATGACTTGTTTAATAAACGTGTCAACAAGACATGAATTATTGACACGATTAATAAACATGTCTGTTTTGTATTTGATATGATTATCACATAGGTATAGTGACACAATAATCCAATTACACAATATAGGGTTTATAAATAGATATTTGTTTCGTATAGACACGAATCATGAAAGGGTAAATGTATAATCGTGTTATAAACAGGTAACCGTGTTGTATTTACACAATTATATCAATATTATTCGTGCATAAATTGATAAACGTGTTGAGGTGATAAAATACAAATACGACACGATTAATTAATGAGTTGATATGACATGACATGATTATTAATTATGTCAATTTTTGCCGACTCGAATACCAAAATTCTGTATCATGACTCATTGTCACTTATAATTATGGTTGGTTAATTGTCATACCTTGGTAAATTCAGGCATGAGATTGGCACGAGACAGCCTAACCATCACCCAAAATCTTGACATGCATATTCATAACCTAACTGTCTAACTCATCTATATGTATTCGTGGCTGTCATGCAAGCTTAATATTCATACATAAAGTCTGATTATAACTTGTTGAACATGTTATATAGATACTAACTTATAATACACATATACAAACTAATACTTATAAACCATCCAACACATAAATACATACAAGGCCTCATGGCCTGACTTGACATTGTTAGGGTAGGTGTTCGGAGTGCCAATCTGGATCGTATTCATGTCCAATTTATGAATACGAACAATTCATTTTTTCGTAATATTACTTATTTATGGTAATACTTCTTGTTTTTATATACGTATTCGATCTAATTACGATTAGATTGAAACTAAATAGGATTTAATGATATGTATATATTAGACAAAGATCCGATAATATATGATGTAGTGCGCAGTTACAAAGTAGTTTGTAATTGACATTGGGAAGTGTCACTACTAGAAGTATATTATCAAATAAAATTTTTGGTCACGATTTACTAGCACGGGTTGGTTAGTAGAATCCGCTAAGACCAGTACACGTCGTACATCGAGACTGTGTCCAACAGTTTATCCTAATGAACCACGAGTCTGGGGAGACTCGTATAGATGTACGTGCCAAATTTGGGCCCAAGGGTAAAATCGACATTTTACCCCAGGGCCAACCACCAAGCCCGAAGCCCGTTAGTGAGTCCGGCCCGAAAGCAAAATATCAAACCAATAGGCCTCATGAGCCCAAGCTCATTGTCATCAAGAGAAAACCTAAACTCTTAAACATCATCATAAAGTCGACAGTTTCTAGAGATAAACAACAATCATAAAGTCGTCAGTTACCAGACATAAACCATCCATTAAGTCGCCAGTTACAATGACTCCGACGGGCAGAAGAGAGACCCCACATCAGAGGGCCTATAAAAGAGAAGAGCCAAGGCATAAAGAGATCATCCAACATCACACAGCACAACTCTCTGTCACCAGAACTCTCATAACCGCCAATTATAGCCCTCACGATGGCTCACAGGTATCAAGGTAACCCTGAACCTTGCTCCTCCATTATTTACAGCTCGTCTTCACTACTGACTTGAGTGTCGGAGTGCCCCCGGCACCCACCACACCGGTGGGCAGTACTCTCGCTCACTCTACCTCTGTTTTGCAGGATCGCTGGTGCCCCATCCCTACAAATTCTCGATTATGGACCTCAGACGAAATCCAGCGTCCACAATTTGGCGCCCACTGTGGGGCCTTAGCGATTCATAGCAAACATAGATCTCTTAATTTATGATTCCTAAAACACAGCCAACCATGGCTTCTAGCAGTGAGCAGACACCAGATTCTATGACTACACAACTGACCATACTCCAAGAACGATTACGCGCCTTAGAAGAAGAGAGTCAAGTCATGCGAAGCTCCAATATAACCCTTCAAAAGCAACTGGAGCAAATCTCTTCAACCTCCCAACAACCTGATACTCCAGACCATCCCAGCAATCCTACAATCCCCACCAATCTATTAGAGGCATTCAACTATGTGGCAAATGACAATCCGTCATCAGACAACCATCCACCAAATCAAGAAAGAAGTCAACATATCTCCCCAACCGACCAAGCACGACAAGTTACCTCCACCATGCGCAATGAAATAAAAGAGTTCAAAGATGCAATTCTCTCCAGCCTACCTGGTGTCAGACTACCAGTGAGAAAAAATCGAGCCGACACGATCTCAGATACTCCATTTTTGGAGACCATCACTTCCATTGAGCTACCAAGGAAGTTCAGTCCTCCAGATATGAAGATGTATGATGGATCAACTGACCCGGATGACCATGTTGTCCATTATAAATACAAGATGTTATCAACGGGTCTGACTCCTCATCAATGGGAAACTGGTATGTGTAGAGGATTTGGAGAAACATTAGCTGGTCCTGCCCTCACCTGGTTTATCAATCTCCCATACAGATCCATCGAGTCTTATCAACAGCTAGCAGACAAATTTGTGGAGCATTTCGCAAGTTCTTACAAGCTTGAGAAGACCACCAATGTCCTTAATGCCATCCAACAACGGAGATGAGAGTCCTTGCGAAGCTACGTAGCTCGCTTCAATAAAGATAGTATAACAATCACAGATCTCTATCAGCCTACTGCAGTGGAAGCATTCAGAAATGGATTACTTTCAGAAAGTAAACTCTACAAAAAGCTCACTAAATTTCGATGTTACACTATGAATCAAGTCATGACTCGAGCCCACATTGAGATTAGGTGGGAGGAAGATAAGAGGAACAATAAGAGAGGAAGCTCCACCAACCATGACAATGAAAGAAGTTTGAATCCTCCCAACCGACATAATAAATGATGTGCTAGTAATACTTCTCAATAAGATATAACCTGATGTAATTAGAAAAAAAAAATGGCCAGAAGCCACCTATTGTTGCTTTGGGGACATCATAGCTTCCCAAACAAGTATTCATTGGTAACTTTAAAAGAAAACGACCTTCACAAAACTACAACTTAGGGAGAAACCCATTTTCTCCAATCGACCACATAAAAAATCATCAGACCCAATCGATATACTTCTTCCATTCGACATGAGAATACCCTCATATTCTTCCAGCATACCCAACCGACTAAGAAGTATTCTCTAGTAATGTCATCCACTCCATACTACATGGAAAGATTATCATATTCTCCATACGATAAGGTGGATGGTCATCTGGCTACATAGAAGAATTGTTATCATTTCTATATGACATTGAAGGACTCACCACATTCAGACGACTGGAAGGATTTTCATCTCCTCCATATGACATGCATGGATTGCCTTCAACTCCATACTACATGGTTATATAGTCGTCTCTTTCAGGCGAAATGAGAAGATAATTATATTCTTCACATTACATGAATGGATTGCCATCGACTCTAGACTCCATTTGACCATAGTCTTATGGACCCTCATCAAGAACAAGGCGCGTCCCTTCAGTGGAACCATTTTTCCTACCATTCACCCCATATGATGAAGATATATACTTGGCATGAGGAAGATGTCTCAGTCGACAATACCCGAATGAAGACTTTGCGTGGATATCCTAGTCGACAATACATGTTTGGAGACTAGGCGTAAGAAGGATGTCAAAATGGACTATACTCTAATGAAGACTTGTCGTGGACATCCCAGACGACATTACCAGGTATGGCTTGCATTTTTTATAGTTGACATTACAATTTATAGTTTGGGACTTGTTATGGGTGTCCCAGTCGATATTACAACATATAGTTTGATAATTGTTATGGATGTCCCAGTCGACATTACAACATATAGCTTGGTAATTGTTATTGCTGTCTCAGTCGACAATACAATATGTGGCTTGGCACTTGTTGAGTATCCTACTCGACACTACATGTTGGAGAATTGGTATTAGGATATCCCACTCGACACTACATGTATGGAGACTCAACATGAGAAAGATGTCTCATTCGACACTACATGTGTGAAGCTTGGCACTTGTTAAGGATCTCATTCGACACTACACGTGTGAAGCTTGGCACTTGTTAAGGATCTCAGTCGACACTACCATGTGAAGCTTGGCGCTCGTTAAAGATCTCATTCGACACTACATATATGGTATTGTAGAATGAGGAATGAAAACCCTCACTAACCTTTATCAGGTCTTGTAGAATGAGGAATAAAGACCCCTCATTGACCTCTGTCATGTCTTGTAGAATGAGGAATGAGAACCCTCATGGACCTTTATCAGGTTCATTCGACCGTAGTCTCATGGTCTTCAGGCGACATGCTCTCAGACTACAAGTCATGTAGAATGAAGAATTATACCCTCATTGACCTTTGTCAGGTCTTGTAGAATGGGGAATTATATCCTCATTGACCTTTGTCAGGTCTTGTAGAATGGGGAATGAGAACCCTCATGGACCTTCATCAGGTTCATTCGACCGTAGTCTCTCGGTCTTCAGGCGATATGGTCTCAGACTACAAGTCCTGTAGAATGAGGAATTATACCCTCATTGACCTTTGTCAGGTCTTGTAGAATGAAGAATTATACCCTCATTGACCTTTGTCAGGTCTTGTAGAATGAGGAATGAGAACCCCCATTGACCTTCTTCAGGTCTAGTAGAGTGAGAAATGATGACCTTCTTGGACTTTTATCAAGTCCATTCGACAGGTCCATACGACTGTAGTCACATGGACCCTCATCAGAAGAATGTGTGATGACCTTCATAAACCTTCACCAGGTCTAGTAGTATGATAAGGAAAGACTCTTGAACATTCGTCAGGTCTGTAAAGTGAAGACTTTAATAGACCTTCATCTGGTCCAAACGACATTGAAGACTCCACTAGTTCTTCGACCCGTAGTATGAGGTTTATCCTGACCTTCATCTGGTTCAGTCGACCGGGGACATCCCCCATGGACTCATGTCGAGTCAAATGAAGACATAGACTTCCTACAGTCCATATGGCATGTCGAGTGAAAGTAAGTCCTGAACCTTCATCTGGTTCAGTCGACCGGGGACATCCCCATAGACTCATGTCGAGTCAAATGAAGACATGGACTTCCTACAGTCTATTCGACAATGTCGTGTGAAATAACTCATGAATCTTCATCTGGTTCAGTCGACCGGGGACATCCCCCTATGGACTCATGTCAAGTCAAATGAAGACATGGACTTCCTACAATCCATACGATAATGTCGTGTGAAATAACTCATGAACCTTCATCTGGTTCAGTCGACCATGGACATCCCACATGGACTCATGTCGAGTCAAATGAATACATAGACTTCCTACAGTCCATATGACATGTCGAGTGAAAGTAACTCATGAACCTTCATCTGGTTCAGTCGACCTAGGATATCCCCTATGGACTCATGTCGAGTCAAATAAAGACATAGACTTCCTACAGTCCATACGACATGTCGAGTGAAAGTAACTCCTGAACCCTCATCTAGTTCAGTCGACCGGGGAAATCTCCCATGGACTCATGTCGAGTCAAATGAAGACATAGACTTCCTACAGTCCATACGGCATGTCGAGTGAAAGTAACTCCTGAACCCTCATTTGGTTCAGTCGATCGGGGAAATCTCCCATGGACTTTTGTCGAGTCAAATTTAGACATGGACTTCCCTCAGTCCATACGACATGTCGAGTGAAAGTAACTCATGAACCCTCTTCCGGTTCAGTCGACCGGGGACATCCCCCATGGACTCATGTCGAGTCAAGTTGTAGACATATATTACACATGTCGTATGACATATATCCTGACCTTCATCTGGTTCAGTCGACTGGGTACTTCCCCAATGGCTCTTGTAGAGTCAAGTTCATGATCCTGACCTTCATCTAGCTCATTCGATTGGACACATCCACGATGGATCATGTAGAGTCAAGTCCATAACTTGACATTCGTTTGGTTCAATCAATAGGCAGCATCGACGCTCAGGTACACCTTCATCCTATAGTCTCGACACGCGCGTCAAATACTCTCCAAGCCAAGGACTCATTGACTTAAAGAGTAAGAGAAAAACTGTACGGGCCAAATTTGGGTCCGATGGTAAAATCGATATTTTACCCCAGGGCCAACCACCAAGCCCGAAGCCCATTAGTGAGTCCGGCCCGAAAGCAAAATATCAAACCAAGAGGCCTCATGGGCCCAAGCCCATTGTCATAAAGAGAAAACCTAAACTCTTAAACATCATCATAAAGTCGACAGTTTCTAGAGATAAACAACAATCATAAAGTCGTCAGTTACCAGCATAAACCACCCATTAAGTCACCAGTTACAATGACTCCGACGGGCAGAAGAAAGACCCCACATCAGAGGGCCTATAAAAGAGAAGAGCCAATGCATAAAGAGATCATCCAACATCACACAGCACAACTCTCTGTCACCAGAGCTCTCATAACCGCCAATTATAGCCCTCACGATGGCTCACAGGTATCAAGGTAACCCTGAACCTTGCTCCTCCATTATTTACAACTCGTCTTCACTACTGACTTGAGCGTCGGAGTGCCCCCGGCACCCACCACACCGGTGGGCAGTACTCTCGCTCACTCTACCTCTGTTTTGCAGTATCGCTGGTGCCCCCTCCCTCTCGATTGTGGACCTCGGGAGAAATTCAGCGTCCACAATAGACGTATAGGTATTTATATTGGATAAATATTGAACGACTCACCGAAGATTTCCTAATATATGGTACACCAACGTTAATATGAATATTCTCGGGTCAAGTGAGCACAGTGGTCCTTTGACTTGAGATACCATTGTGGATGTATGAGGTATCCTCCACACTTTGATGACAGTCACGTCACCAATCTATTTAGATCATACCTCCGCATGTTCGTTGAGTGTGGACTGATCCTCAGGATATCATGTGCGTATCAAGATATGATCCGTGAGTTCTGTGTACATAGCATAGATATTCAATGTGCAATTAGCAATTTGTTAAATCCATGGGCCCGTGGTACACTGGAGAAGTAAGTTCTAAGTGTTATTAAAAGATTGCTAATAGAATCGTTGACAGAATTATATCTATAGAGATTTGACGTTTTTATCTATATCTCTGGGATAATTCGAATACCTGTGACGGATGGATTATACGTATACGATAACCTCGACTTGTATGATTCAGCGAGTTTATCTGTGTTCGTCATAATTTATGAGTGGATAGATTATAGACACGAAATTGGATTTCGTGATGGATATGCCTGAATCTAGAGAGTCTCACTAATGAAACATACTCGTAGAGCATTAGGCAACATTTATAAATAATACTGATTATTTATAAGTCGTTTAACGGTGAAACGATAATACATGCGTTTGTGATATTTGTCATTTATAATTGATATATGTATTTTGATTATTTAATGTAAATATAATACATATATTTAAGATATTTGTATTTAATTATTTGATTATTCAAATGTTGAATAATTAAATTAATTAAATGATAAATATCTTACTTTATTAAATTAAGATAAATGACACTTTTTAATTGGATTAAATGATCAATTTTGATTTGATTAAATGGTTTAAATTGATTGGCTCATTTGTAGATTTCATTTAATGGTTAAATGACATATATCTACAATTTTTCAATTTTAATTAATTAAAACAAAATAGAAAAAATTCATGGCTATTATTTTTCCTACATTTTCGGCCACTTATTGGAAATTATATAAGCCTTCTTTTTTAATTTTGTTTCATTATTCAAGAGCCCTAGATCAAATACAAAAGTGAGTTGAGAGAAAAAGAAAGAAGAAAAAAAAAGCTTGGAAATCTAAATAAATTCTGTAAGTTTTTCTTATTTTCTTCTTCATGAAAAATATTTCTCTGATTCTAGGCTTCAATTTGTGTAGCTTATATTTTTCTCTACTCTACTGTATATGTATAAATAATGCATAAAATTAGTTTATTTGTATTGCCATTTGATGGTGAGTTGTCATTCTAGAGTTACTTAACCACTCCTAAATGACCTAGAATTGTTCGTGGGTTGTTTCATGATGGTGAGACTAGTTTGGTGTGGGAAGAATTGAATTAAAGTGTTGAATTTAATTAATTTGGTGTTAATTTATCAATTTATGGAAATTGTAAAATTAGGGTTCATAACCCTCTCCAAATTTGGGTCTTTTCATATATGTGTTAATTAATGATGTATATATGATGCATATTAAATTTGGTGTTGATTGGACTTGATCTTGAATGCTTTTGAACCAATTTAGACTGAAGTGCAATTCTTGGAAACTTGAGGGAATCATTTTGGTAGTGATTTGGAATCACCTAATTGTGTATTTGACAAATTAGGACTAAAATGATCAAAATGTAAAGTTTTAGGCCATTTCCGTAATTACTGAAAAATCTGAAATTTTTTTAGAATTCTGTTTTTAATATATATTTGATGTGCAAATCATTTTGGTTAATAGACAAAATGTATTAAATAATGGATGTGATTTGTATATGTGTTATTTAAGTGCTTTTAACCTCTGGAATAAATAGTTAAGTACAAAATTTCCATTCTGATGGCTTTGTAGCCTTTTTTGTGTTGGCATGTGGGACCTTTAATCCTTAGGGAAAGACCATTTTTAGTCATTCAATTTTAAGTTGATGAATTAACATTTTTGACATCATCTTAATTGTCAAATGCATAGATCAAATATATCTATGACTTGTTTAATAAACATGTCAACAAGACATGAATTATTGACATGATTAATTAACGGGTCTGTTTTTGTGTTTGACATGATATCACATAGGTACAGTGACACAATAATCCAATTACATAATATAGGGTTTATAAATGGATATTTGTTTCGTATAAGCACGAATCATGAAAAGGTATTTGTATAATCGTGTTATAAACATATATCCATGTTTTATTTACACAATTATATCAATATTATTCATGTCATAAACTGATAAACGTGTTGAGGTGATGTAATACAAATACGACACGATTAATTAATGAGTTGATATGACATGACATGATTATTAATTATGTCAATTTCATATCATGACTCATTACCACTTCTAATTAAGGTTGGTTAATTGTCACACCCCGGTAAATCCGGGTATGTAATTGACATGAGACGATCTAGCCATCACCCTAAACCCTGACATGCACATCCATAACCTAACTGTCTGATTCATCTATATGAATTTGTGGCTGTCATGCATACGTGCAAACTTAATATTCATATTACAACTTGTTGAACATGTTATATAAATACTAATTTATAATACACGTACACAAAATAATACTTATAAGCCATCCAACATATAAATATATATAAGGCCTCATGACCTGACTTGACAATCACTAACTATTAGGCCCGACTCTGATGACTATGGTGTGTAATGACTGTCGCTAGGCCTCGTCTCCTCCAAAGCTCACCCTCCACATGCATGCATCTGAAGCCTGCAAAACATTGAGAGTGTGATGGGTCATGTCTTTTGAAAGACTTTGTGAGTGAATACTAGAGGGCCAAATAAATGTGAGACAAGACATAAAAGGACTGAAATTTAAATTGCAAAGTATAAGAACTAAATTGAGAATCAAGACACAGTGGAAACTGAAATCACAGCATGGAGAACTAATATGGCTGGATACCGAGACGTGACATGAAAAACTGAATTTGACTGGGAACTGCACGTTACCTAGAAACTGAAGCTGAATATGACAGTCTGAATTACTATCCTGAATCTGATCTAGATCTGATATATTCTACATGACATGCTTGCTAACATGATCTAGAACTAACCCGACGGGCTTAAGAATCATGACCTATACCTGCGTGATCCTGACTTAAGCTATATGGACTGATAACTGACTCATGAGACCTGACTAGATATAATGACCTGAATCTAACATGAGTTGCATGACATGCATTCTGATATGGCTTGAAAACATAACATGTAACCTAATGACATGCTATCTGATCTGACCATACATATCTTGGCCCGAAACTACATAATCCAAAATGATGTATACTGGCCTGAATCTAAATGACCTATTGTAAAACTACCTGAACTGAAAAAACTACTAAAAATCCTAACCTGCTAACACAATTTAAACATGACCAGCATGATATGAAATACATGGTCTAAACATAGATATTTGAAATGGAAATGTGTGTGCGGAACCTGAAAGCTAAACTGGATGTGCATGAGTTGACCTGAATACCTAACTTAATATGCATAAACTGACCTGAATATTTAAATTGAATATACATGCACTGAACATGTCTGAAAGCTAACATGTCTGCTACCTGATATGACTAAAACGAGAACATGATTGAATCCGGATGACATGAACTGAAATGCTAAAATACTAAACATATTAACTAAAAGGCTGCGCAAGCTAACTATGAGAATTGAAATCATATTTGGTTGGAAAATAGACTGGAGGCGATAGTGAATGAGTAAACTAGGAAGCTTAAACTAAACGTGTCTGTAACATAAGAATGATACTGATACCAAACCCCTGCATAAATCATGAAATATGAGATTGACTGCATGAACTACAACGCATTAACCTGAAACTAACATGATCTACCTAACCAAATTCTTGACATGACCTTAACAATAAGTGCCCGTAATCTGCATATTATGGGTTGATAATGAGTTAGGATCATGCCATGATAGTTATAGACGCGATTTTACGGCAATTGAAATTTTCGTGTGTTTCGATCGGGATATGGGATTATGGTCGCTAGTTATGTCAGTTGCATTTCGAATGTTTTTAGTGACTATATCAGTTATGTTGGAATATTAATTTAGCATGTCATGAGCATATTAGACTTATCAGTTCGAGTACTGTACTTGGACTCATGATTCATAGTTTCGGCGTAGTGGAAGCGCGATGGATTCCGTGTTAGTGCCTTTTTAGTCACGTTCAGGGTCGCTAGAATTGGATCGTCGCTTATGTGCGTGGAAATTACTCATTTCCTTGTATAATCAGTTTATGTTATATGATATTTTCTGTATATGTATATGTCATATAACCTACATATTTCGTCTCATTTTCTGTTTAAGTTTTTAGTTTCCTTATTTGGATTTCGTTATCAATTTATGTATTCAGTATATGCTTCAGCATATGATCTCTAGTGATGATTAGTTTGAGTTTTTTGTAGATGTTTCAATTTAAGTCTTCTGTTTATGCTTTCTATTTATATTATTGGTTTACGATTATGTGACACAAGTTCCTGAATAATGTTTATGTGTCTTTTTACTTATGAGAATTCCTTAGTTTATGTGTTTTCAGTTGACGTCCGTCATGAGTCTTGGTTAGTTTTCAGTTTTTGATCTTTGTAATATAATAGTTTTATAAGTTTGTTCTTTTGTTGTATGGGATTTTATGATATTTTATTTTACGATTTTATCGATATTCTGACTATGTTTTCAAAAGAGTTTTGACAAAAAAGATTCTGATAACTTGTTTTGATTACATGAAAATGATATGTTTCTGTCTCGGCGCTTAATACATGATTTTCATGTTTTATGTTTTCTTGTTATATATATTATTAATTTAATTTTATAATCTAATAATATTTGTTTAATTATAATATGATAGTATAATATGTTTTCTTATTTTAATATAGTTCTTATAAAATTATTATATGAATTTTTATTGTAATAGATTTTTATTTTAAAAAATTAATCATAAATATATTTTATTTTTATAATTTAACTAGCACAAGATCTATATTTTATACGGATTGAACATAGATTTTAGGTATTGATAGCATATATTTTCTTCTTCTTTCTTTCTTTTATCATTACACTTGTGTGGTGATAGTATAATATATTTTATTGTTATAATATGGTTATTATTTTATATATTTATTAATTTAATTTTGTTATAATAGAGTTCTTATTTAATAAATTTATTAATTTAATTTATACTTTAATAGAATTTTTTAATTGTAATATGATAGTATATGTTTTCTTCTACAATATATTTCTTATAAAATATAATACGTATTTTTATGGTAATATGTTCTTTTATTTAATAAAATAAATTAAAAAATATTTTAATTTTATAATTTAATAATAAAAATTAATTGTAGAGATTATGTGCCACATATGTTTTTTATTTTAATGAGAGATTATAATATATTTTCTTATTATAATATGTCTTTATATATTTTAAATTTAATTAGAATAAATTAAAATATTAATTAATTAAATTAATAGGTTTCTTACTAGATTATGTTTTTATATTCTAATAGATTTCTTATAATAATAATTTATTATTTTAATTTTATAATTTAATAATAAAAAATAATTATAGAGATATTTTAATTTTATAATTAATAATAAAAAATAATTTTTGAAATTAAGTTAATTGTATATAATTAATATTATTAATTTTTATTTTAATAGGATATTATAATATATTTTTTTATTATAATAGAATCTTATAAAATTATCATGTGTATTTTATTTAATAGATTTATTAATTTAATTTTATAATTTTAATATAAAATCGACATGATAATGAGATTTAAAAATTTAAATCTATATATATATATATATATATATATATATATATATATATGTAGATTATTGAAAATCTATCGTAATATTTTAAAATTCCGAGCCTCAATGTCAAAAATAAATAAATATCACCACTCAATCCAAGAATACATACTGCCCCATCACAGGTTATTTTCTGTAAACGTGTACCTTGGGTTGTCAGATCAATTGTCTTGTCTTGTCACACAAATCTAAAAATTTGAAGTTCAATTGAATAGTGTCAAAGATAGATCTCGTAGTTTTATAAATAAAGATAGCGTATCGAATGAAGTCCGATCTAATTAATAAATATAAAAATTAATTTTCAAAAAATTGATTAAAATAGATGAAATTGATCGATTCAATTTTTTTATTTTTAAAATTTAAAATTTAAATAAAATTATTTATGAACAATTCTGAATCACAGACCCATTGAACTTTTGCAATTTTTTTTTATGGCTAACCAATTACTTGGCTTATTTTGAAATTTTAGTCAAATTGAGTGAGTTGTAAATTTTCTTATTCACAGAGGCGCTCAATAAAATTTTGATGATTAAAAAAAAGAGAAAAAGAAAATATATCAATCAAACACAAACAATTAAAAAAAATAAAAAATTAACAAAACTAATTAAAATATTAAACCATAATTAAACAACTTCTAAAAACAAAGAATTGCAACAGAAGTAGAGACCATGAAGCCATAGATGAAGATCAAGAACCCAAAATGCAAAGCCCAGTTTCTCTTAAACTTGCCAAAATAACTCTCCGGCGGCTCCTGATATTGAATCTCAAAGTCACCACCACCACCATCTTCACCGAACTCGCCATTACTCATTCTCATCTTCATCTCCCTGAGCTTCTCGGTTGCGAGGCCTAAGGTGAGCTTGTGGCAGCGGCGCTGGTACTTGAAGCCATTGATGCACCGGAGGGTTTGGGCGACGGAGACGTAGAAGATGAGGTGGGCGAGGGAGAGGAGGGTGATGGGTATCCAGCAGTGGCGGCATTGGAGGCGAGGGGATTGGGATTGGCCGTGAAGGTTATGCTGAGGAAGATAAAGAAGAGGAGGAAGAGCTTTTGGAGTTGCTTCTTTTGGATGTCTATGGCTCGTTTTTTTTCGAGGTTTTTTCGAAGTGGAGTTGAATTATTGTGTTTATGGCTTGTAGGGCTGTTTCTTGGGATTAGGGTTTGGTGGTGGGGGTGGGGTTCGTAATCCGCCATTGATTTGAGCTTGAGCTTGAGTTTGAGTTTGAAGCTTCCTGTGTGTTCAGTTGGGTAATGATAGTAGTTATGTTAGTGTACATTGTCACTGAGGCCGAGCTTGGGTACTCCCATTAGGCCCAAATGGGTTTGATGATTGTCATGGGTTCATTTCGATGGTTAAAATGGGCATATTTTGAGATACTTAATTTGTCACGGCCATGTTAACATATTCGTCTAACTAAGTCAATAAGATTACATACACTTAGTCACTATAACCGAATCGAATCATCCGGTTCTACGGTTTCAGAAAATTGGAACCGTAATCGAATCGGTTTAAAATCAGTTTGATTACGGTTCCAATTTTTTGGAACCGTAGAATCGGACCGAATCGAAAAAGTCGGTTTGGTTTCGGTTCGATTCCTATTTTTTAGGGGAAAAAATAAAAAATTTGGTTTGGTTACAGTTTCGGTTCCGAACCGAAATCGGACCGAACCTTGAGGTTACGGTTCCAAATTATGTGGAACCGTAACCGATAGCCCTGGGCATTATCAGATTCGGATCGGATCGAATCCGTCAAACAGCTACAACTACATTCGATCGGATCAAATAATCAAATCCGATCCAATGCCCACCCCTAGTAACCGAACCTAAATTCATTTCAATTTAGTTTCGATTTTGGAATCAGAACCGGATGAAATCATAACGTTACTGTTCGGTTTCAGTTCGATTTCAGTTCCGAACCAGAACCATGACCGGGTATAGGATTACACGTATAAGTATAAACTTAGGGTTAATAGTAAAAAAATGGTAGATTTAACAATGATATATAACGAGAACATATAAGCATTAATTTAGAATTTCATCCATATCACATCAAAAGAGAGTAAACAAAAAGCACAACGAGAAAATAAAATGGGACAATTAATACAAGCACATTCATTCATCTAATGATACATTACAGAGTACACATTTAAGTCCTTAGAGAGAGTATCGGTTGTCAAACCCTTCTAAGAAGGCTAAACATAAATGGAAATAAAAGTGCGAAAACAAACACTCCAAAACAAGCGATCATGGATTTGCTATGGTTCTGAATTATGGTAGATAGATTTTATTATGAGTGTATTTTTCAATAGATTTTAAATTATAATATATTTGTATATTGTAAGAAATTTAATTAAAAACAGTGTAAAATAAGTTAGGTTGACGTGGTATGACATAAAATAAATAAATAAATGAAGGGAAATTATCTTTGCACCATCTTCAAATTGGTGAAAATAGATATAGTCCCCAATTTTCAGAGTTCAGAATGTTCGAGTGTTCTCCAGTCCTCGAACGTTCCAATACATGACTATCATTGATATCGATAGGACTGTCTCGCAATCTCCACCTCCATTTTAGTACCCAATCATTCACCAAATATAGCTGTATCGGCACAATTGGTGTCCACCCCTTCTTCATCTTGTAAAAAAAGATAGTATATGTTAATACCTTATCAATAGCTTCATTGTCACTTGAACCACTTCCATAAATCTTTTTGATATGTTCTCCATAAGAGCACTATTGTGTAACTCCAATTGATATAAGATTAGTGGTATGGAAAGTAGACTTGAAGACGATCACGTGCATATAAAGAACTCATGATTGACCAAGAGACGAACAAGTTACAAGTATTTTAAATTGCTTCTCAGAACCAATACGTGCAGAGTAGCTACACATGCATCAAGAGTTCGAACGCCATAAGGCAGTAGCTGGGCATATGAGAAGTGTTCGTTGGAGCGTTAGAATGTCCTGATGTAGTAGCTGGGTGTGCGAGGGAGGGGTGTGCAACAGAGGGTTCAAATACGAATTATGGGATTTGAGCACATATTTCTATTTTTAAGTGTTTTCCATTCATGTTTCAGTTTTATAAAGCCTATATATTAGAATTAGGTTATAACATTATTTTTCATATAAATGGGGATTTAACCCTCATTTTAAAAAGGGAGAGACTTGGATTAAACCTATAGAAAATATAATGTTTCTTTCTTCCACAAAGAACTAAACTTCAAGGAAAAAGTTAAGGATGAACTCTTGATGTGTAATTCATATCTTATCTTTTGATTTATAACTGAACTTCAATGTTTAATAAAATTAGTTTTCTTTATCTTCTTCATCATTTTATGATTTATTATCCAAAGATTATGTGTGATCAATTCCCATATAGGATTAGTCATGACTATTCTAAGAGTGTTTTGGGGATATAATTGTGATTGGTATGCTATTTTACAAGTTGATCTTTTGCAGTGATATTGCCTTAGAGTATATTGCTGTCTTTAGATAGGTAACAATAACATGTATAAATGTTTAACAAAGATTATGAGAATACTAATTACCTTATAATTTTGTATGAGTAGAATTGATATATCTTATAATTGTTTGTTTAGGATATGAAACTTTCATTCGAGTAATAATAAGAATAGTCCAAAACTTTGCTATCTTTTACCCATTGATAAATCTAAGTTCTTTTCATACATTCGCTTTACAACCTCAATTCAATATTTTACTTTCTATTAGTTTCTTTTAACGTGTTTACTAAGTAAATTAGTTTCTTTCGTAACCATCTCTCTGTGGGATTGACACCTTAATCTATACTGCGATAACCGCATGTATCTTCTGAATGTCATTAAATTTTGGTGCCGTTGCCGAGGAGACAGTTTACAATATAAAGGAACAAGTCAGTTTGGTTAATAGGAGAGTGGAAACTTTATTCCATTTATTTTTAATTTAGCTTAAATTTTTATTTTAATTTATTTCTAAGCTTTTAGTTATTGATTTTTAGATTTCATTATGTTATATATTTTTGGCCAAAACTAAAACACACGCACCTATATATATCAATAGCACATGACACTTTACTTGGCCAAAACTAACCAAGATCCTCTCAACCTGCAAAACCAAGATCCTTACTTGGAAAAAACTAAAACACACACAACTATACATATCAATATCACATGACACTTTACTTCATGTTTATCATCATGCAACACACATACAACATAATCCAACACCAAGCATTATTTGGACAAAAACATGACTACCTATCTAATGTATGTAACATCCTTGATCTGGGAGATGTTACCGGCAAGGGATAGACCGAACTAACCTCATAAGCCTCTGACTTTAATAACTATCATTCAATTACTAATAATTTTTGATCTAATTATATATTTATGATTCGTCTATGTGGGACCGTGGCCCAAACTCAATGACTTAACATACAATCTTAACTCCAATAAATGTATACATAAATACACACTTTTATAAAATGACTACACATACACAAATACAAATACAAGACTTTTGTTTGACTCTGACTGGCTCCAACTGGACTCTTACTCCCTGACTTAGATTGGTGGACTCCAACCCTAGTGACTGCATCAGTATCCGTCCTCCCGAGCTCGTCCTCCGAGTTTACTGACCGGCGTAAACACACACGTCTAACGCAAGCGCACGTATCGTTCAAGTAGTATAAAAATATCGATCCCACGAGGACTTAATTCCTACTGTTGTTATTATTGTTGAATCTATTTATTTACAAATATCTAATTATAGGGAGAAGAGAATGATTGTTTGATTGGTTGAAAGTGGTTTTACAAAATAAATAAATAAATAAAAAGACAAAAGAAAATACTAAGGAAAATAACAAAAGATACAAAGATCTAGGGTTGTGATTTCTTTTATTATCATTTAAAAGATGAAGTGGTTATCTTAAAGTTGGTAATATATTGATTTATTAACCTGGAACACTAAATTATGTAAAAGCCTCTTCCGATGGTCAATTACAAATACCCAGTATAACCCAATTGAACCATATTCCTATGTCAACCAAATTATCTGGATTCATTAAGTTTAAGTTCCAATTATGGCTACCCCCGCCCGACAGGTATATTCCTATCCTGTAAGGAAATCTATTAAAGGGTTATCTATCCTCAAGGAAGATCGTGGGCTATTAAGTCTAAGGCTGAAATCTAAAATCCCTATGTCTAGTTCATTTTAGATTTACCATATCAATCTTATTGGTGATCAGACAACAAGAAGCATTAAGCTTAAGACTTAATAAATAAACCTTTAATTACCCAACTAATAAAATAATCCCTTATAAACCGGTGATATTAAAAGTCATCACTACCCCTAGATAACTAACACATAACTAGGACTAGTAAATTCATAAAAGAAAAGACATAAAGTAAAAATGCTGAAAAGTAAAATACAATAAAATAAA
Organism: Zanthoxylum bungeanum; assembly: GCA_019454045.1. Taxonomy (NCBI): domain Eukaryota; kingdom Viridiplantae; phylum Streptophyta; class Magnoliopsida; order Sapindales; family Rutaceae; genus Zanthoxylum; species Zanthoxylum bungeanum. The sequence goes on along the minus strand of SKCR01038538.1, from coordinate 42,511 downwards.
ATGCTAAGGTAAAAGGAATTACTTTTACTACTACTAATTTAGATATCTCCCAAAAAATAATATATAAACTTGTGATAAATTTACCAACCGACCAGCCTGGCGGTATCCTGATTAAGTCAAATTAAGTCCAACCAGCCATTAAGGCGGAACCAAAAATAAATTTACCAACCGACCAGTCTGGCGGTATCCGTGATTAGTCAGGTTTAAACCAGATTAAAATTAAATTACCAACCGACCAATATAGCGGTATCCCTTATTAAGTCAATATTTTAAATAGTTAATAATTATTTTTAAGGGAGATTAATCTAAATAGCAATAGTAGAAGAATTACCTTTCACCCTAGCTGAGGAAATTATTTCAACATGGTGAATAGTAAAAACTGTAAAAAGTAAAAAGTAAAAATTAAATTACTATTATTACAAAACGTAATTAAAATTATTTACAAAACTAAAAATAAAAAAAACTAAAAAAATAAAAATAAAAATTCTAGAGAGAGAAATTCTCTCTAGAGAGAGAAATCAAGAGAGAGAAAGGTGTACAAAATTCTGAAATTTCGCGCTGAATTTATAGGCATAAATTTTACTGTTCGGGCGTCGCGACGCCAAGGAGCTCAGCGTCGCGACGCTGGATTTGTCGACGTGGCACGCTGAGGAGACGACACGTGGCATGGCGGCTGACTATTCACGCGACACGTGTCAAGGCGGCTAATTCTCAATTATTGTGATGACGTCATTGATGACGTCATGCTGACGTGGCGCTGACGTGGCGATGACGTGGCGTGGCGGCTGACTGTTCACTTGTCGGCACAATAGGATTGCGACACGTGGCGACACGTGTCAAGTTGTGATTGGCTGAGGCTGACGTGGCAAGTTGACTCGGTTGACCTGCTGACGTGGACGATGATGTGGCATGACACGTGGCAAGGTTGACTTGTTGACCGATGATGTGGCTGATGACGAGGCGACACGTGTCAAGTCTGAGTGTCGGCAGCATATGATGATGACACGTGGCACGGCGCATGTTAGCAGATCGGCTGTGATGGTGACACGTGGCACGGCGCATTTTAGCAAAGTCAAAACTTCTCAAATTGTTGACCGTTGACCTGGTGCACGTTAGCAGATTCGGCTCGCTGGGCGTCGCGGCGCGCATTGTTCCAGTGTCGCGACGCGCAAAGACGAAAATATCTCTGTTGACGCATTTTTGTCCGGTTTTGCCCCAAATTGCCTCCAGTGGTGTCCAAACTTTATTTATCTGCAAGATAACAATAAAACACATCAAAACGTTCATAAAACTCAAGAAATTATACAAAATATTAAGTTAAATGAGTGGGAAATAGTGATATAAATACCACTCATCACACCCCCAAACCTAACATTTTGCTAGTCCTCGAGCAAAATACAAAATAAAATAACATAATAAAATTTAACAAAGCCATTTTCGTAGGGATCACGGTTGCATTTAGCATATGCAACAAGCCTTTAAACAACCCTAGGCCTAGTCCCTAGTGGACGAGTTGTAGTCTCGTGAGGGTTTACAGCAATGATACCCACAAACATTTTACAAAAGTAAAAAGGTATTAAAACTAATGCACACAAAAGCAAAAAGACAAGCGAAAAGAGAATAAAGAAGTTAGTGACTAATCAGGTGAAAATTCTACTCCAAGTTACTAGTTGTTTTGTTTCTTTCTAAATTTCCGAATAAGTAAATTCTCCGATTATTTTTTTTACCATTCTCCATATATACAGCTAACAAAATATTAATCAACTCATTTTTGCCCACAACAGTCATAAGTGCAGTTGATAAGAGTGTAATATTTTTGTCCTAAAGTTCTATCAGATTTCACACCTTTTTGTAGCAATGGAATAATTTTCTGGTTTTTCTGATTTTTTTCTTTGATTTTTTTCTCTATTTTTTATTTTTATACAATACCTTCCGTCTATGTAGCGAGCTTTGGGTCGGTGGCTCCCAAACCAGTTGGCTTTAGGGCACCAGGTGTTAAGACACCCCTACGAACTTAATTACTCAGACTTCAGATATATATATATTTTTGCAGCATCTTCGATCCATATAGCGAGCTTTGGGCCAATGATTCCCAAACCAGTTGGTTTTAGGGCACTAAGTGTTAAAACACCCTTACAGACTTAATAACTCGGATCTAGGACGTTTTTTTTTTTTTTTTTTTTACTCCATCACTATTTGAGATGCTTCCTCCAATTAAACTATAGCACATAATATTACAAACTTTTCAATTTTAGCTCATGTCCGTATGTTTCCATGTAAGTTCATAATACCTGTCAACTGAACATATGAAGATTCATTTTAGTCAGTGTTATGGAGAATTCACAAATTAAATAATTCAAAATGAAATAAACAAAAATTAACTTATTTCGAAATAGGTTTGAGATACGTCTCAGGAGTGAAAATTCCTTACTCGGCTATCTTTTACCAATTTCACCTTTTTAGTCAAAATAAAAACAAAAATGCAATATTTTTTATAATTTTTGAAAATTTTTCAATTTTTTTGTATTTTTCGAAAAATTTTGGACTAAAAATAAAAATAACACACACACTAAAAACAAGTATTAATCAACTAATTCCTCCCCCAAACCTAAATGAGACATTGTCCTCAATGTCTTAAACAGTAGAAGAATAGCTTAGAAGATAATACCTGGTCAGCTGAAATTTTACAGGAAAAATTACCGATTAAGATTTATGCCCAAATTACGATTCTTACCACGATTGTTATTTGACCATTTTTCATTAAAAATTTTGGCAGAATCACCTCTAAAAACTCAAAATTTCCCCAAAATTCACCCTAAAAAATTATCACCAATCAAATCCCAACTTTGGTATTTTTCAGAAAAATTCGACAGAGTCTCCCCTGAATTTTTGATTATCCAACACAACCTAAATCTATCAAATGCCACAAACACCCCAATTCAACTCTTCGCCCCCACAATCTACGAATCAAATTAATCCACAATCCAACCCTTCGTAATTCAAAATTCCCAAATCAAACACACCACAATTCAATCCTAATTACCAAATCAATTTACCAATTACCAAATCAAATTTTATCAAATTATTACCGTTAATTTTGATTTTGGCAGTGAAGGATACGGATCGGTTTGGATTTGTGTTGATTTGTTGAGGCTCGGTTATAGTGATGGACCGAATCGGTTGCTGGCAGTGGTGGGTTCGGCTTCTCTTGATTCTCGGTTTGGTTCGTTGGTGGCTTTGGTTTGGTTCACGGTTTCTCTGTTTTGGTCTCAGGTGATGGCTTCTGGTTTCGGCAAGAGTGGGTTCGCGGCTTTGGGTTGGATCCGTAATGATCGGTCTGTGTGGTTCGGTTCAGGCGGACAGTGGCGATGGTTGCGGCTGTGGATCTCGGTCGTGAGGTTCACGATCACGATGGCACTCGATTTCGGTTCGGTGGCTGGTGGGTTTCGGTCACGGCAAGGGGTGGATCTTGGTTTGATGGGTGTTGTTGGTTTCTGGTGTGTTGGTTGTTGAGTTACGGCTCTGGCAGTGGTGGGTTCGTTGCTAGTGGTGTCTCGGCTGGTGGATCTCTCGGCGATGGTGGCTGAAGGTAGTGGCTCGTGGTGGTGATGGCTGGTTCTAAGTGGCCTTGATGGATCTTGGTGATGGCTTCTGGTTTCGTGGCTCTCGGTTGGTGGCTTGCGGTGGTTGGTGGTGGGCGGTGGTTTCTTCTAGTTTCGTGGTGTTTGAGGAAGAAGAAGGAATAAAATGAGATCTGTGGTGCCTCTGCTTATGTTCTGTTTTTGAGTCAGCGTCGCGACGCTGATTTTTTTTTTTTTTTTGCAAAATCATGTCTTGTGACGGATAAATCCATAGGGATGCCTCTCAAGAGGTGACTCCTTACTCGGCCGTCTCTTCTGGATTGACTTTGTATCTTCGTGATTTTGTCAAATTTTTATTTTGAAAATCCCGCTTGTACTGGCCTCTTTTGTCCTGAAAAATTCCGTTTTTAATTTTTCCTGCAAAACTAACACACAAAATTAAAAAGTTCACACAAAATATGAAAAATAAATTACAACAAATTGCATGGGTTGCCTCCCTGCTAGCGCTAAATTTTTCGTCTTCAGCCAGACGTGACTGAAATCCATATGTTAAGGAGGTTTCAATGTCGTTTTGGATGTCCGATTAAAGACAATCCCGTGAGCGTTGCTTTTGAAGGGTCTCTTCCAACGGTAAAGTGGCAAAAAGAGTTTTGTCTTTTTCAGTGCTCGTGCCACCTTTTTAACTTTTGTTGCTCCAGTGATTCCTGCAAAGAAAGAAAGAAAATCAGGAGGTCTCGTATGGTGCTTGACTTGAAATGGAAATTCCATTCTGTCAAGCTTCTGGGTGATATCTTTGATTTGTTCTCCCCAAAACAGCGATGTTTTTCCTGAATGCTCTGGATCTTTATTTTGGTCTGACAGTTGCTCTTCCATTTGCTCTGCTTTTTGCTCCACCTGAGGATGAAAAGATGAGTCAGACATTAGGTCTTCATCCTCTGATTCGGGTGAAATGATTGGCTCAAGTTGATCTTCTTCAAACATTTGTGAAATGGAATCTCCAAGATCTTCGTTTTGAGGATACAGAATTCCATCCTCAATTTTTGATGCAGTTGGTACAAATGTTTCAGCTTCCTCCTCGTCAGAATCTGAATAATAAAAATCAAATCGAGACTTTGCCGGTTCAAGTTCCTGAACTGATACATCTGGTTGTTGATACTGCTCAGCCTCCTCCTCTGTTGAAATGTCATTCTGAAATGATTGGTACTCGAAGGCTTCATCAGTGTCATCTGAAACTGGTTCTTGAGGTATATAGTTCTGGTTTTCTGTTAATTGTCTGATCTGATCTGTCATTCTCTGTATGGATTCTGTGTTACTCTGAATTGTGCATCAAATCGAGCTGCTGTTCTTTGAACATGTGAATCAATTGATCTTCCTCGGATGGTTCTGGTTGTTGATAAGGATCGAAGGAAGATGGTGGATAAGATGGAAAATGTGATTCTGTGAAATGTGATGGTTCGTCGTACCATGAAGGATCTTGATAGTTCTGCCACCCTGGATGGTAGTTATATTTGCAATAATCGCTTGGGTGGTCACCATTACATATGTCACATCTCCACATTGAGTTCTGTTGAGCAAATGTAGTATTGCTTGGTTCTGGCATCCAGTGATAATCATTGGGCTGGGCGACAACAGGCCTCAGAAAACCGGACTGTTGCTCCCAGATTTGGGGTGTATCTTCTTGTAAAGCACGTAATCTTTCAATCTCCCAGTAGTGTTCCATTTTTAAGTCACCTGAAATCAAAAGAAAGAAATAAAAATTACAGATAAAAATAAAGAAAATTAGATACAAGTAAATTAGATAGCTTCAAAATTAACAACTCAAGAAATATAAGTCCCCGGCAACGGCGCCAAAACTTGACCGGCGTAAACACACACGTATAACGCAAGCGCACGTATCGTTCAAGTAGTATAAAAATATCGATCCCACGAGGACTTAATTCCTACTGTTGTTATTAATTGTTGAATCTATTTATTTACAAATATCTAATTATAGGGAGAAGAGAATGATTGTTTGATTGGTGAAAGTGGTTTTACAAAATAAATAAATAAATAAAAAGACAAAGAAAATACTAAGGAAAATAACAAAAGATACAAAGATCTAGGGTTGTGATTTTTATTATCATTTAAAAGATGAAGTGGTTATCTTAAAGTTGGTAATATATTGATTTATTAACCTGGAACACTAAATTATGTAAAAGCCTCTTCGATGGTCAACACAAATACCCAGTATAACCCAATTGAACCATATTCCTATGTCAACCAAATTATCTGGATTCATTAAGTTTAAGTTCCAATTATGGCTACCCCCGCCCGACAGGTATATTCCTATCCTGTAAGGAAATCTATTAAAGGGTTATCTATCCTCAAGGAAGATCGTGGGCTATTAAGTCTAAGGCTGAAATCTAAAATCCCTATGTCTAGTTCATTTTAGATTTACCATATCAATCTTATTGGTGATCAGACAACAAGAAGCATTAAGCTTAAGACTTAATAAATAAACCTTTAAATTACCCAACTATAAAATAATCCCTTATAAACCGGTGATATTAAAAGTCATCACAACCCCTAGATAACTAACACATAACTAGGACTAGTAAATTCATAAAAGTAAAAGACATAAAGTAAAAATGCTGAAAAGTAAAATACAATAAAATAAAATGCTAAGGTAAAAGGAATTACTTTTACTACTACTAATTTAGATATCTCCCATAAAATAATATATAAACTTGTGATAAATTTACCAACCGACCAGTCTGGCGGTATCCTGATTAAGTCAAATTAAGTCCAACCAGCCATTAAGGCGGAACCAAAATAAATTTACCAACCGACCAGTCTGGCGGTATCCGTGATTAGTCAGGTTTAAACCAGATTAAAATTAAATTACCAACCGACCAATATAGCGGTATCCCTTATTAAGTCAATATTTTAAATAGTTAATATATTATTTTTAGGGAGATTAATCTAAATAGCAATAGTAGAAGAATTACCTTTCACCCTAGCTGAGGAAATTATTTCAACATGGTGAATAGTAAAAACTGTAAAAAGTAAAAGTAAAAATTAAATTACTATTATTACAAAACGTAATTAAAATTATTTACAAAAAAATAAAAAAAACTAAAAAAATAAAATAAAAATTCTAGAGAGAGAAATCAGAGAGAGAGAAAGGTGTACAAAATTCTGAAATTCGCGCTGAATTTATAGGCATAAATTTTACTGTTCGGGCGTCGCGACGCCAAGGAGCTCAGCGTCGCGACGCTGGATTTGTCGACGTGGCACGCTGAGGAGACGACACGTGGCATGGCGGCTGACTTTCACGCGACACGTGTCAAGGCGGCTAATTCTCAATTATTGTGATGACGTCATTGATGACGTCATGCTGACGTGGCGCTGACGTGGCGATGACGTGGCGTGGCGGCTGACTGTTCACTTGTCGGCACAATAGGATTGCGACACGTGGCGACACGTGTCAAGTTGTGATTGGCTGAGGCTGACGTGGCAAGTTGACTCGGTTGACCTGCTGACGTGGACGATGATGTGGCATGACACGTGGCAAGGTTGACTTGTTGACCGATGATGTGGCTGATGACGAGGCGACACGTGTCAAGTCTGAGTGTCGGCAGCATATGATGATGACACGTGGCACGGCGCATGTTAGCAGATCGGCTGTGATGGTGACACGTGGCACGGCGCATTTTAGCAAAGTCAAAACTTCTCAAATTGTTGACCGTTGACCTGGCGCACGTTAGCAGATTCGGCTCACGCTGGGCGTCGCGGCGCGCAGTGTTCCAGCGTCGCGACGCGCAAAAGACGGAAATATCCCTGTTGACGCATTTTTGTCCGGTTTTGCCCCAAATTGCCTCCAGTGGTGTCCAAACTTTATTTATCTGCAAGATAACAATAAAACACATCAAAACGTTCATAAAACTCAAGAAACTATACAAAATATTAAGTTAAATGAGTGGGAAATAGTGATATAAATACCACTCATCATTTACCTACAACCACATAATTTGGGGGGGGGGGGTTAGATCGCTATATAATCTAGTGAGTGGACGCAAAACTTGAAAAACTGAATAAAAGCTTTTGGTTCTAAAATCAAATGTTCAGAAATAACTTTATATGAACACTCTTTTCTAACAAAAAAAAACTCCATCAAAAATCTCTTTTATCAACTTATCTTTCTAAAAACTGCTTTTAAAGCTTTGGTTTCTGAAAACTATTTCTAAAATCTGAGTTCTGGAAACTATTTTTTGAAAATATGAAAACTGTTACTGTTATGTGTCTGAAAAGCTTGACGTATGAGGGTGTTACGTATCGCCGTCCCCTCATACGCCTAATTGTAGCCATCACTGCAAATCCATGACTTTGGGGCGTTACGTATCGCCGTCCCCCAAAACATGCCACTACTGTCTCTGAAATTGGTGGTCTTGGGGCGTTATGTATCGCCGTCCCCCAAGCCATAAAACTAGAACTGGGGGTGCGGATCTATGCTACCACCCAAGCTTTGAAACTAGGGTCTAGGGGTGTTACGTATCGCTGTCCCCCAAGCCATAAAACTAGAACTGGTTGTGCAGATCTATGCTACCACTCAAGCTCTGAAACTAGGGTCTAGGGGCGTTACGTATCGCCGTCCCCCTAGCCATGTGTTAGTCTCTAAGACATGCCACAAGATCCTAAACATGATTATATGTGTGAAATAACAAGAAAAGTGGCGGAATCACTTACATTGTTAAATGGAGAAATTTCAAAATTTCCTCTTTGGATGAAGCTCGATGAAGCTCCAAGCTTGTTGTTCTGTTGTTTATTCCTTGGGTGAGTTTCCCTATCACCTAATTATACTTTTTGAAGTAAAATTTCACTACAATGGAGAGAAGCATTCAGCCAATGTGGTGAGAAAAAAAGAGTGTGTGAAAAATTAGTTTTTCAAGACTTGGTGGTTTGTGTTTAAATAATTTAATAAACCAACTACTTACATCAATATTTGACCTTTGATGTAAGTCATGTGGTCCCACCATATTTTAAATTCAAAATTTGAGTTGGCTTCCTCAACACACAACTTGACTTGGGCCCACTAAAGTCAAAGATATTTTGTGTTCCCAAAACACAAAAAGACACACACAAAGTCACAGACAATATTATCGGGTTCGTTTAATTTCGATTAAACGAATTTGCCGTCGCGCCATAATTAAATCCAATTTAATTAAATAATTATGCCTCACAAAATTATTACGATAGTCGCTTTCGAATTAATTCTAAATTAATTCGTTCGCCCGAATTAAAATCCAATTTTAATTTCGTATTGAAATCCGATTTCAATTAATATATCCGATATATTATTTTAGCCACTAATAAATAAATTAAATAGAAAAATCCAATTTAACTATTAAATTTATTCTATCGATTAATTCTAAATTAATCGCGTTCTCTATTCTATACGAAGTTAATCCATATTAATTATTGCCGCAATTAATCCCATATTAATTTTCTCTCTCATAGTTAATCCCAGATTAATTCTATCCGAGTCAAAGGTCATTGGTGAATCTTTGGGAAGCGACCCAAGAGATTCCTGGATATGTTGGCAGTAAATACGGTTATCGGACTATCCGAACACATGCGTACCCCGTACCATGTTCTCACCGATTTACAAGACATGGTTGGCTTCTAGCAAAGCATCGTGCCTACCCAATTCTCCAGAAATATCTGCCAAGGAATATCATCTGTATCAGACGTAGTAATACTAATATTATGTAATACGTAATATGATCCAGTATCGGATGTCACATGCTAGGCCTAGTGTTGGCACTGTGTCTGCCCCGTATGAAGCATATATCAGATCCCGAGTAACTAATCTCTGTAATCAGGAAGTCATGACCTAGTCATACTATCCCGATAGCTACAGCTTTAAGAGTACTAGTTCCGTATCATGTATGACATCATCTCCATATGAATGAAGTGATACTCTCATCTTGACATCACATCCAATACACTACGATTCTCAGTAAACCCAATACAGGCGTACACAGAACCTGTTAAAGCTCCAGACGACCAATACTAAAGTAAACTGATTGTCGCAAGTAATAACGACGTAAGTCTCAGGTTAAAGATCACATACACCTACCCTGATTCGGATTCCCATAGACACATAGTCATACTACCAATGAGATTCCAAGTGGGTCTATCTAGAGCGAACTATTCCCGGTCCAACGGCTAACAGAACCTCTTATTACACCTGCATAAGTATCAAATACCTAAATATATGAGAACTATGCAGTTAAGCTTCCATAACGCGCACAAGTGTAATACTAGTCTATTTCCACATTATTAATGTCCAGTCTCGATATTACTTCGACTAATGATATTTAATGATTTAACCATTCGTGGATTAATACTGTCTCATATCTTATTAATCTGATTTAACCATATGGACTTTTATCATTAATATATATCTAAGTAATCTAATTACAATAATGAATAAAATAGCAATTTCCTTTTGTCACATAGATAATTTGTACAAAAACACAATGTTCTTTACAAATAGTGATGCTATGGGTCATAATTGTCCAACACCCTGAACTAGGATATGAGGGCGTTACGTATCGTCGTCCCCTCAGTCCTCTATATGTGCACATGTTCTATGTTCGTTAATTCCATCTCTGTATAAGTTACATACTGGGGTGGGTTTTTCCCTCATGCCCCGAAAAAATAGAACTCAAGTTTGAAAAATATTTATTTTCTAAATCACTATTATCTGAAAAACAACTGTAAATAAATCATGGCTAACGCCATATGTGCTGGAAAAAGTAAGTCTCAATTTATAAAGAACAAATAAATCAATAAACAAACTCAATTTGAAGAAAGAGGTGTCCACTCACTGTTTGAAATCTGACTAGCACCGGATCCCTTGTCGAAGGAAATTTACGGTTCTTATGAATAATCTATGATCAAAAACTTGATTAGTCTATGAGTTTCGAAACTTAACTATTCTTACTATTATATCAATATGTTTTAGCTACAAGGCTTATCATGATCATATTTTGATGTATGATAGATATACGAACTGTTATGAGACCCTAAGAGTGGTCTCTTATACGCTAAGGTGGAACTGGGGGTTTAAAACTAATTCTGGGAAATTCTGTGTCGTGCGTCGCGACGCAGCCCCTTGCGCGTCACGACACGAAATGTCCAGAAATGTGCATCCATTTTCTTCTTGCGCGTCGCGACACACATCCTTTACGCGTCACGACGTGAGGCAGTTTTCCAGGATTCTGCCTCTTTCTTCTTCAATTTCCATTCACACAATGCAAAACCCTAATCATTCTCATACCAAAATTATTACTCAAAACACCATAACATCCAATTCCACACAAACTAAATAATCATTTCATCAACAATCAACTTTCAATCTATTCATATACTTCCATATGATTAAACCCGAAACTTAACAACTTCCAATCCATATGGTTAATCACATAATTATCATCTCAATCATCATAACATCTCAATCACCTACAACTAATAGTCATCCCAACACCCCTATTCTATCATCATACTTCTAAAAATTAATAATTAAGTCTATGGGTCAAGTCTTTTCTTTATTTTATTGGATCTTCTTCATCCTCCATGGTTGCTTCTATATTCCTTCTTCTTTTATCCTTGTCTTTCTTCTTCTTTTTTTCTTCTTCGTCTTTCTTCTTCTTCTTTCTTTCTTTCTTTCTTTCTTTCTTTCTTATTTCTTCTATTTCTTCTCTTTCTTCTTATTCTCTTCTTTATTTCTTCTTCCCTCTCACGTCCCCAATTTCTTTCTTTCTTTCTTTGTTTCAAATTCTTTAAACCTTGAATATTATCCTTATTATATAGTAGGAATTAAGTGATATTAAGTGTAGGACATAGAAATCGGCGACGCTGTTCCAGGCTCGCGGCCTGGTTGGGAGTACGGAGTAGCCCGCGGGGGACTAAACCGGAGAACTAAAAATGGAGTCGCCACCCGGTGTGAACCGGGAAAATGATTCAAGGCCGCACTCACCCCTCGCAAGGGAAGACCTCAAACCGTTGGGTTCGGAATGGTCCCTTACTTATGCCACTTGTAATGAAAGGATTTGTGCCATAATCTAATCAAGCCTAAGCAACATATATTTCCAAGGATAATCTACTTCTAAGTTCATGCATAAAAAAATAAATTGGAATAACGGCAAGCATATAATTTCATAAACACATTATATTGATAAACACAGAGACGCAAATAAACAATAATTGTACAAGCATGCATATTAAAGAGAGGCAATTAAGTTCATAATGTAAAGAGATAATTAAAGAGGTAATTATACACTAAAATAAACGTGCCATGATGCGATGCAAAAGAAGATAGACAATAAAGGTGAAAGAAGAGAGAAGCAATATATGCCCACATCTATATAGGACTTCAAGTGTCCGATTGAACGTATCTTACGTTCAATCGAATGTGCTTTGTCCGGCGCGGTAAAACATCGTGGGAAAGGTATCCCTTAGGCTTTTCCTCTCTCGAAATAGAGGACCTTTAATCCAACTTGATTTGCCCATGCGCCTTGCAATATGATGCGTGATTATGCAAGGAGATGACATACAAAAAGTAAATAACAGAATAATAAAAGGCGCGGCAAAGTATTGTCGTAAAGGTAGCCTTTTAGACTTTTCTTCCCTCAAATATGGAACTTTTAGACCAACATACTAAGCCCATGCGCATCACATCACAATGTATAGAAAGTAAAGACAACAATATATGACTTCGTATACTCGATTAAACATATCTCACATTCAATCAAACACACTTCGCCCGGCGCGGTAAAGTATTATCGTAAAGGTAGCATTTTGGACTTTTCTTCTCTCAAATAGAGAACCTTTAGACCAACATACTAAGCCCATGCGCATTACATCACAATGTATAGAAAGTAAAGACACCAATATAGGACTTTGTATACTTGATTAAACATATCTCACATTCAATCAAACACATTTCGTCCGGCGCGGCAAATTATTGTCGTAATGTAGCCTTTTAGACTTTTCTTCCCTCCAATAGAGAACCTTTAGACCAACATACTAAGCTCATGCGCATTACCATCACAATGCATAGAAAGTAAAGACAACAATATAGGACTTCGTATACTCGATTAAACATATCTCACATTCAATCAAACATACTTCGTCCGGCGCGGCAAAGTATTGTCGTAAGGTAGCCTTTTAGACTTTTCTTTCTTCCCTCAAAGAGAACCTTTAGATCAACATACTAAGCCCATGCGCACTATATCATCAATACACAAGCAAGTAACGTGCGGAAAGTAAAAGACGGAATATAAAATGCGAATAATAAACAAACAAGATAAAATAAAGTGAAAGATGTGCAGTTTGCTCAAGTGGTACGTTGAGTTGTTTCCTAAGTACAGACCGCACTACCGTCCATTCGGATTCGGCTACGGAATTTACGTCTGGGTTTCCATCCGATATACCATAAGAGACGACACATTTTCCATTCATCTAATGGCCACAACACACACATAACCAACGACTCTCATGCGAAGGAAATTCAATAAATAATTAAAAGATGAATGAAAATAATAAGAAAGGTGCCCTCAGGTCTAACCTTTTATGTCGACTCTTGGAAGTGCGTCATAAGGCCGTCGGAAGGGCTAACACTCCGCAACTCTTCCAGTTCGCTGGTTCACGTTCTTTCCTCGCTATTTCGCTGTTTAGGCTGCTGTGTTTTTACTCCGTTTTGCTAGTGTTTTGCTACAGTTTTTAGTCACTGTTTTTTGCTGTAATAAGGGACTATTTTTGCGGTTTCGAAGGGGATTAGGGCTGCTGTTTTGTGCGGTAATTTAAGGGTTTTTAAAGTGCAGTTTTTGTCCAATGTTTTTGGTAATTTAGGCCACTGTTTTCGGTGATTTTTTCGGTGATTATAGTGAAATTTCAGGGTTGTTTTTCGGTCACTGCAGGGTGGTTTCAAAGGCTGTTTTTCGGTGATGCAGGGAATATTTTGGGGATGTGTTTTCGGTGGTCTTGGGGTATAAAAAACAGTGCACTTTTCGGTAGTTATAGGGGCAGATCTTAAGGCTGTTTTCGATGGTATTGGGGAGCTATTTCGGTGACTGTTTCGGTGAGGTTGCTTGGGAGAGTGTTTTAGTGAAGGTTTGTGCGGCAATGGAGGGGGTTTGGGGGCAATGTTTTCGGCTATTGAAGAGAGGAGGAGAAGAGAATTATTTCTTATTGCTTGTTACTTGTGTGGGCGTGTGATGCTAGGAGAGGGCAATGGTTGAATTTTTGTTTCTTTTATAGACAAAGGATATGGTTAATCCTTGTTTGAATAGGAATGAGATTTGTGTAATTATGGGGGATATATTTTATTAGTGTCACACAAGGAAAATATCTATTTAATTAGGGACAAGATTTGGCTTGATTAGGAAGATCATATATTTGATTTGTTTTGATTAGGTATGTGATTATTTAGATTTTATTTGATTTGTTTTAGTTTCACCATGTGTTAAATATGTGTTTTGTTATTTTGGATGTGTTTTATTGGGCTTGGGCGTGTGGGTGGTCTTCTTTGGGCGTGGGTTTGGTTTATTTGGTGGGCTTGGTGTGTGTGTGGTGGTGTGTGGGCTTGGTGTGTGTCTTGCGGGGGTTTGAGCTAAAGATGTTTTAAAACGAAAGTCCAACAAGCGAACCCGAAGCTAAACAAGCGAATAAAATGCAACAAAATACTGATTTCTGACTTTTCCCTTCCGACGTCCGTTTCCCGCGACTTCCGCGACTTAAAAGGTAGTGCCTCTAAATGAGACTCATCATAGGGACTTACATGCAAAAATGCAGTGCCTACAGTCACCCCCCTTTGATGGGACTTGTGCAGTGTGTGACAATGACAATCATATCAAAGTTGTGCAATGCATTTCTACTTACCTGGCTCGCCAGCTACTGCCTGACTTGCCTGTTGCTTTGAATTGAGTTGATGAGAGGTGGTCCATTCTCGAACCGAGTTGATAAAGTGGGCCTCGACTCTGGGATTCATTCCCAAAACTGCCGGTGAAGTGGGCCCCGACCCTAGGATTCATTCCGGGATTCATTCCAAAACTCTGACGATGTGGGTCTCGACCCTGGGATTCATTCCAAAACTATGATGATGTGGGTCTCGACCCAAGGATTCATTCCCGGATTCATTCCAAACACTGACGATGTGGGCCTCGACCTTGGGATTCATTCCCGGATTCATTCCAAAACTCTGATGATATGGGCCTCGACCCTAGGATTCATTCCCGGATTCATTCCAAACTCCGACGATGTGGGCCTCGAGCCTATGATTCATTCCAAAACTCTGATGATGTGGGCCTCAACCCTGGGATTCATTCCTGGATTCCTTCCAAAACTCTGATGATGTGGGCCTCGACCTTGGGATTCATTCTCGGATTCATTCCAAAACTCTGCTGATGTGAACCTCGACCCTGGGATTCATTCCAAAATTCTGATGATGTTGGCCTCGGCCCTAGGATTCATTCCTGAATTCATTCCAAAACTCTGTTGAGGTGGGCCTCGACCCCCGAGACTCATCCCCAAAACTGATACTAATGTGGGCCTCGCCCTCGGGACTCATCCCCAAAACTGATGCTGACAACGCGAGCTTCAACCCTGGGACTCATCCCCAAAACTGATACTGATGTGGGTCTCGACCCCAAACTAATACTGACGATGTGGTATGGGCCTCGACCCTGGGACTCATCCCTAAACTGATACTGATGTTATTGTGGGCCTCGCCATCAGAGTGCCATACCCGGCAAGACTGATATTGATGCTATTATGGGCCTCGCCCCAGAGTGCCATACCCGGCAAGACTGATACTGATGCTATTGTGGGCCTCGCCCCCATAGTGCCATAACCGACAAGACTGATATTGAGGCTGATGGTTCATTTCAACATAATGTACTGCCTCTCACGAGATAATCCTGATAGCTAAACATATTTTCGTCCTCAACGAATGCTTCGCGTCGAAACCAGAGATCCTTCAAAGTACTTAATACACTCAACTCTAATCGTCTGTATGAGTAATCTGAACTAGACTCCTAGTGTGTGTGTGCTCAGGCTTTTTCGCAGCTTAATCCTTAAGTAAGCTAACTCGATGATTTTGTTTCGGAGAACCGGATCAGTGGGTCTAACCAACCTAGATGTCTTGATCACACTTTGTGATTACTTCCTCGTACTCAACATGATATGGTTTTCTTCTTTTTCTTTTGTCTCTTTCTTTCTTTCTCTTTTTCTGACACACCTACCATTTAAGGTAGCATTTCTCCTCATGGTGGTCCTAATACTCGCCCATGGGTAGCTTCACGCTTATCGGTTATAGGCGGTCTATTTTTCTTTTCTTTTCATTGCGGAGACTTTTTCTTTATTTCCGACCATATCATGTATCGTAGCATAAGCAAACCAGGATGGACGTCCAGGAAAACGATCATTCACCGATCCACAATCTCTTCAACTAGTCATCTTGCCAACTACTCAGGCTTCTACTGTTGAGATCCCGTAATCAAGTGCTCGTGAGTCCAGCCGAGATCAATCCATTCAGAACACCGGATAAGAGCACATCTCACACTTATTGTTTCTAAGGTTTCTCCTTGCAGCAAACAATGTCATCACCGGACATATGCCTAACCATCAAGGAATTCTCTTTTTTTTTCACTCAATCCACAGAATTCTTCCTTTAAACCGCTGATAACGTGGGCTTCGCCCCCTGGGATCCATTCCTGAGACTTATATTGATATGGGCCTCAACCCTGGGATTCCTTCCTGAGACTAATACTGATGCAGGCCTCAACCTGGTGATTCATTCCTGAAACTGCCGTGGGCCTCAACCCCATGATTCATTCCTAAAACTGATGACATTGTACTGTTGCTGCTTCTGGTTGGTTTACATTTTCCACTTTCTCTTTTTCTCTGTTGAAACCTATGAATACAAACAAAACAAAACACAAAAAGAATGCAAGAGCGTTACATGTATGCATGAATTTCCTATTCCGTTGGGTTAGGTCTTCCGCCAATTCTCTTGGTGACTGCTCGGTCTTCCCTTCCTCAAGAAAAGTACTGTTTCAATCTGTCTACGTTGATCGGCTCGGTGAACTCATTCCCTCATACATCTGACAGTCTCACTGCCCCGTTTCCCAATTTCTGAATGGCTATCCTGTCTTTTCTGCTTGCTTCTTCCGAGGATTCCCCGGGTTTCTAAACATCGCTGAGTATCATAGTACCAGGGTTGAATGCTTTTGTCAAATATACTCATGTTGCAGGTTGAAAGGAAGAGACTCAGGCAAGTAAGCGAAATGAACGTCTTTATTATCATTAAGAAAAGGTTCGAACAAATAGACAGAATCAATGTCTTTATTAAAAATGCAGGATCAAATAAACTAGGAGGAACAGCTTCATCATTCGCAGCATTGCCTTCTTCCTCGGCCTATAGTTCTTCACCATTTTCATCCATTATCTCATGTAAGAAGCTTGGTGGTTGAGGGTTTGAAGGACAAAGGTTTCGGGCAAGCCGGAGTTGATCATGTAGGTGGGTGGTGGAACGGAGTGGTAGTTGGGCAGGGGGTTACGATATGTGTTGGGCTGTTCTTTTTCTGGGTAGGGTATTTTGTGGGTGTCAATGAGGTCTTGGATCTCATGCCTAAGGCGGGGGCAGTTGTCAGTTTCGTGACCCTTTTGTTGATGTAAGTAACAATATAAGTTCAAGTCAAGGTAGTGTGGCACGAGGTTTGGAAGTGGTTAGGTTCTAAGGGTTTCAGGAGTCCTTGCATCTTCAACTTTTCAAACACCTTCGATAGAGGCTTACCAAGGTTGGAGAATCGCCTATTTCTGATATTAGTAACCTCGGCAGTAGCGGGCTTGGTCTCAGAATGCCCCCCAAAAGTCCTTCTATTCTGGCCATAGAACTTTCTATTCTCAGCTTCTTCGTCCTCAACATCCATAGCAGTCTCCCTCAACTATCGAAAATCAGCAATCATCCAAGTCATCCTCCTCAACTTACCATAAATAGAGGGCTTGGTGCCCTTGATGATCATTTTGATATGGTCTTTCTCCGAGGGCCGAGTCCGCATTTTCAAAAGCTGGCTTCTCCAGCGATCCACATAATCTTTGAAACTTCCTCTGGTTTCTGCTTGGTATTCTCCAAGTCACGAAGCGACAAGTTTATCTCCAAGTCTGTGACATACTATTTCAGAAAGGCTTCTGCCAGTTCCCTCCAATCTTCCTTAACCTTTCTTTCAAGGCTATGGTACCACACTACGGGTGCCCCCTCGAGCGACATCCCAAACATCTTCTGAACTTGGCGCTGCGACAAGCCCACTGAACTCATCACAGAAACATATTGTCGTAGATGGACCCTCGGATCCCCGTTCCCATTGAATTTAGCTATGTTCGGCATTTTACACTAAGCCGGCAGCTGCTCCTCAAAAGTCATTGCCTCATAGTCAAATAAGTCATCATGCTTACCCTTTAGCTTATGGGTAACTGACTCCACCTGATCTCGGAGCTTCTTTAATTCGGTCTGTGATCCGGCTATTCTTCCCGCGACATACTCAGCCATATCATCATCAAATACAGGGATATCATCACTCAATCTGTTCGGAGGCTCTTCACGCCTCTCATTCTCATAACCTCCCGCAGCGCGGGGTGCAGCCCTATTAGTCATGGCAGCGGTCAAAGCTTGCAGTTGCTCAGTGACCTTAGTGAGATTAGCTTCCAACTGATCCATACGAGATACCTCATTATATGATTCGCTCATATTTGTTGTCGGCCTTTTGGTGAGTCTTCCTTCTTCCCTAACCCAACGGGAATCTATGATGGCTTTTTGAACACAAGGGGTTAGCATGATGGGTGTATGCATGAGGTGCATAAGATGCGTGCGATGTATATAAGTTGGCCTTTTGTCTTTTTAAAGCATTCAATCACATTATCACGAGGTGCAAACTTGTCCCAGTTGAAATGGCCCAACATGTTTACACTTTTGCGATAACATGGCTAAATAACTTCAAATGATAAGGGGCCCAATTAGGGGTGGGCATCGGATCGGATCGGATCCGATCCGATCCGATTCGATCCGATTTGATCGGATCGGATCGGATCCGATCCGATTTGTAAATCCGAACGAATCCTGTTGGTCCGGTTCGACGAATTTCGGATCGGATCGGATTTTATCCGATCCGATCCGATCCGATCGAAATTTTTTTTTTTTTTTTTTTTTTGCAAAACGCCGTCGTTATATATAAAAAAAAAAAAAAAAATTTCGATCGGATCGGATTTTATCCGATCCGATCCGATCCGCTCGATTTTTTTGACTCAAACCCACCGAATTCGGATCGGATCGGACCAATCCGATCCGAAATAGTATGATTTCGGATCGAATTGGTCCGATTCGATTCGATTCGAATTCGGATCGAACCAATCCGATCCGATCCGATCCGATCCGATAATTATCGGATCGGATCGGATCGAGTTCGATTGTTTGATTCGATCCGATCGAATCAAACAATCGTGGGCATTTCGGATCGGATCGGATTCGGATTCGGTCCGATCCGATCCGAATCCGATAATGCCCACCCCTAGGCCCAATCACAGGATGGCCCATCAGTATTTTAGAAACTTTTGGCCCAATTGTCATAGGATACGAACTCGTCCCAGTTTAAATGGCCCAACAAGTCCGCATTTCTGACAAGAAGTCTAACTGAATCCAAATGATGATGGTCCATAAATACAAGCATAAAGAGATAATTCGAGCATAAAGCAATAATTTCTACAGAGCAGCCCATCGACATTTCAGAAGCTTTTGGCCCAATTGTCATAGGATACGAACTCGTCCCAGTTTAAATGGCCCAACAAGTTCACATTTCTGACAAGAAGTTCAACTGCATCCAAATGATGATGATCCCTAAATACAAGCATAAAGAGATAATTCAAGCATAAAGCAATAATTTCTACAGAGCGGCCCATCGACATTTCAGAAGCTTTTGGCCCAATTTCCATAGGATACGAACTCGTCCCAGTTTAAATGGCCCAACAAGTTCGTATTTTTGACAAGAAGTCCAACTGCATCCAAATGAGGATGGTCCACAAGCACAAGGAAATAGTTGCTATAGGTCATACAACTCCGGTCTACGTGTGGTTTTGTGAGAGTGTAGACAAAGACTCTCGCTGGCGAAGGATTGCCCACAACTAGGTCTCCCCACTCAAGGGTTCGAGCGACCAATTGAGCGCACCTTTTTTATAACTTATGGTACGTGCCAACGAGTTATGGTGTGTGACTGACTGTTAAATGGATTTCCTATTGAAGATTCCCCAGAGGGAGGGTGGAGCGAACTCTCTTAAATACCCAAGCCTCTTAGGCTCTTATCGCCTTGGTGACAGGAATAACCAATAAGTCCTCCAAATTAGTCCATCTCGGTAAGCTATGAGTAATGATTATCTAGGTGTCTTCACAGTTTTTCCTTATGATGAGTGGTAAATCTATCACTATTTCCCACTCATTTAACTTAATATTTTGTATATTTTCTTGAGTTTTGTGAATATTTTGATGTGTTTTGTGTTATTTTGTAGATAAATAAAGTTTCAGGACATTCTGGAGGTGATTTGGAGCAAAACAGTGAAAATTGGCAAAAAAGGGCATTTTGGTAATTTGGGCGCGTCGCGACGCCCAAACCCTTGGCGTCGCAACGCCTAACGTGCGCCGAGTGCTGCTAACGTGTGCCGGGTCCACAAGTCAGAATCGGAAAAGTTGACTTTGCTAACGTGGGCCGTGCCACGTGTCACCATCACTTCCGATCTGCTAACATGCACCGTGACACGTGTCATCATCCTAAGATGCCGACAATCATCATCTACGCTAAAATGCACCTGCCACGTGTCAACATCTCAGCGAATCACGCTAACGAGCGCCTGGACACGTGTCGCCATCACATGTTGCCGACATCAATAATTCAACTGCCGACATAAGCGTGACACATGTCATGATCTCGCGAAGCCAAAGCAACGCGTGTCGGTGATCAACGCGCGTCGCGACGCCCATGGCCTACCAAGGCCTATAAATTCAGCTCGATGTTTCAGTTTTAGAGGTACCATTCTCTCTAAATTCTCTCTTGTAAATATGAAGTTTTCTATCTAGTTTCTTTTAAATTTTAGTTTTGTAATTAATTTTAAATACTTTCTGTAATAATAGTGATTTACTTTCTTTACTTTTTACAGTTTTTACTATTCAATATGAAGAGGTAACTTCCCCCTGTTAGGGTGAAAGGTAATTCTTTTACTATTGCTATTTAGATTAATCTCCCTTAAATATAATATATTCACTATTTAAATTTTGACTTAAAAAGGATACCGCCAGATTGGTCGGTTGGTAATTCATTTTAATCTGGTTTAAACCTGACTAATCAAGGATACCGCCAGATTGGTCAGTTGGTAATTAAATTTTCTTACCGCATATATGGCAGGTTTATTTCGGTTCCGCCTTTATTGCTGGTTGGACTTAATTTGACTTAATCAGGTTACCGCCTATATGGCTGGTTGGTAAAATAATCACAAGTTAATATATTATATTAAGGGAGATATCTAAATTAGTAGTAGTAAAAGTTGATCATTTTACCTTAGCATTTTATTTTATTTTATTGCAATTTACTTTTCAACTTTTACTTTACCGCAATTAATTTTCAGTATTTTTACTTTATGTCTTTTAAAGCCCTAGTTATGTGTCGTAACTAAATTAGTTATCTGGGGTTGTGATGACTTTTAATATCACCGGTTTATAAAGGGTTATTTTATAGTTTGGGTAATTTAAAGGTTTACTTATTAAGTCTTAAGTCTAATGCGTCTTGTTAATTGGCCACTAATAAGATTGATCTGGTAAATCTAAAATGAACTAGACATAGGGATTTTAGGTTTCAGTCTTAGACTTAATAGCCCACGATCTTCCTTGAGGATAAATAACCCTTTAATAGATTTCCTTACAGGATAGACATATACCTGTCGGACGAGGGTAGCCATAATTGGAACTTAAACTTAATGAATCCAGATAATTTGGTTGACATAGACATATGGTTCAATTAGGTTAAACTGGGTATTTGCGTCTGACCATCGACATAGGCTTTTGCATAATTTAGTGTTCCAGGTTAGTAAACTGATTTATTACACAAACATGAAATAACCACTTCATCTCTTAAAAGATATTAGAAATATTCACAACCCTAGATAGTTTTAAATATTGAATTTTCTTAAACCTACTTTTGTGTAATTTTATTACTTATTTTTTTAAATTTAGAATCATCACCATTTCAAATCAATCAATCAACCTGTTAGATACTAATAGTCATTTGACCTCATAAAATTAATAGATTTGGTATTAAGTCCTCGTGGGATCGATACTTTTTATACTACTTGAACGATACGTACGCTTGCGTTATACATGTTTGTTTACGCCGGTCACCTTATAGAAAGGTAGTGAATGAAGGAAGACACCAAACCATCACCTAGACTTAACAATGCCTTTGATTAAACCCCTTCAACCCACTGTAGATACGGTTAATTAAAGCATAAATCCAAACATTACAAGACATTATTTCGGGGCCGATTCTCTATCCCCAGTGGAGTCGCTCGACTGTAGGACACCGAAATCGGCGACGCTGTTCCAGGCTCGCGGCCTGGTTGGGAGTATGGAGTAGCCCGCGGGGGACTAAACCGGAGAACTAAAAATGGAGTCGCCACCCGGTGTGAACCGGGAAAATGATTCAAGGCCGCACTCACCCCTCGCAATGGAAGACCTCAAACTGTTGGGTTCGGAATGGTCCCTTACTTATGCCACTTGTAATGAAAGGATTTGTGCCATAATCTAATCAAGCCTAAGCAACATATATTTCCAAGGATAATCTACTTCTAAGTTCATGCATAAAAAAAATAAATTGTAATAACGACAAGCATATAATTTCATGAACATATTATATTGATAAACACAGAGACGCAAATAAACAATAATTGTACAAGCATGCATATTAAAGAGAGGCAATTAAATTCATAATGTAAAGAGATAATTAAAGAGGTAATTATACACTAAAATAAACGTGCCATGATGCGATGCAAAAGAAGATAGACAATAAAGGTGAAAAAAGAGAGAAGCAATATATGCCCACATCTATATAGGACTTCAAGTGTCCGATTGAACGTATCTTACGTTCAATCGAACGTGCTTTGTCCGGCGCGGTAAAACATCGTGGGAAAGGTATCCCTTAGGCTTTTCATCTCTCGAAATGGAGGACCTTTAATCCAACTTGATTTGCCCATACGCCTTGCATTATGATGCATGATTATGCAAGGAGATGACATACAAAAAGTAAATAACAGAATAATAAAAGGCGCGGCAAAGTATTGTCGTAAAGGTAGCCTTTTAGACTTTTCTTCCCTCAAATATGGAACTTTTAGACCAACATACTAAGCCCATGCGCATTACATCACAATGCATAGAAAGTAAAGACAACAATATAGGACTTCGTATACTCGATTAAACATATCTCACATTCAATCAAACACACTTCGTCCGGCGCGGCAAAGTATTTTCGTAAAGGTAGCCTTTTGGACTTTTCTTCCCTCAAATAGAGAACCTTTAGACCAACATATTAAGCCCATGCGCATTACATCACAATGTATAGAAAGTAAATACACCAATATAGGACTTCGTATACTCGATTAAACATATCTCACATTCAATCAAACACACTTCGTCCGGTGCGGAAAATTATTGTCGTAAAGGTAGCCTTTTAGAATTTTCTTCCCTCCAATAGAGAACCTTTATACCAACATACTAAGCCCATGCGCATTACATCACAATGTATAGAAAGTAAAGACAATAATATAGGACTTCGTATACTCGATTAAACATATCTCACATTCAATCAAACACACTTCGTCACGCGCGCAAAGTATTGTCGTAAAGGTAGCCTTTTAGACTTTTCTTCCCTCAAATAGAGAACCTTTAGATCAATATACTAAGCCCATGCGCACTATATCATCAATACACAAGCAAGTAACGTGCGGAAAGTAAAAGACGAAATATAAAATGCGAATAATAAACAAACAAGATAAAATAAAGTGAAAGATGTGCGGTTTGCTCAAGTGGTACGTTGAGTTGTTTCCTAAGTACAGACCGCACTACGGCCATTCGGATTCGGCTACGGAATATACTTCTGGGTTTCCATCCGATATACCATAAGAGACGACACATTTTCCATTCATCTAATGGCCACAACACACATTAACCAACGACTCTCATACGAAGGAAATTCAATAAATAATTAAAAGATGAATGAAAATAAATAAGAAAGGTGCCATCAGGTCTAACCTTTTATGTCGACTCTTGGAAGTGCGTCACAAGGCCGTCGGAAGGGATAACACTCCGCAACTCTTCCAGTTTGCTGGTTCACGTTCTTTCCTCGCTGTTTGAGTTGCTGTTTTTTACTCCGTTTTGCTAGTGTTTTGCTGCAGTTTTTTAGTCACTATTTTTGCTGTATTAAGGGAATGTTTTTGCGGTTTCTAAGGGGATTAGGGCTGCTGTTTTGTGCGGTAATTTAAGGGTTTTAAATTGCAGTTTTTGTCCAATGTTTTTGGTAATTTAGGCCACTGTTTGGGGTGATTTTTTCGGTGATTATAGTGAAATTTCAGGGGCTGTTTTTCGGTCACTGCAGGGTGGTTTCAAAGGCTATTTTTTGGTGATGCAGGGAATATTTTGGGGGATGTGTTTCGGTGGTCTTGGGGTACAAAAACAGTGTAGTTTTTGGTAGTATAGGGGCAGATCTTAGGACTGTTTTCGGTGGTATTGGGGAGCTGTTTCGGGGACTGTTTCGGTGAGGTTGCTTGGCTGCTTGGGAGAGTGTTTCAGTGAAGGTTTGTGCGGCAATGGAGGGGGTTTGAGGGCAGTGTTTTCGGCTATTGAAGAGAGGATGAGAAGATAATTATTTCTTGTTGCTTGTTACTTGTGTTGGGCGTGTGATGCTAGGAGAGGGCAAGGGTTGAATTTGCGTTTCTTTTATAGACAAAGGCTAGGGTTAATCCTTTTTTGAATAGGAATGATATTTGTGTAATTATGGGGGATATATTTTATTAGTGTCACACAAGGAAATCATCTATTTAATTAGGGACAAGATTTGGCTTGATTAGGAAGATCATATATTTGATTTGTTTTGATTAGGTATGTGATTATTTAGATTTTATTTGATTTGTTTTAGTTTCACCATGTGTTAAATATGTGTTTTGTTATTTTTGGATGTGTTTTATTGGGCTTGGGCGTGTGGGTGGTCTTCTTTGGGCGTGGGTTTGGTTTATTTGGTGGGCTTGGTGTGTGTGTGGTGGTGTGTGGGCTTGTTGTGTGTCTTGCGGGGGTTTGGGCTAAAGATGTTTTAAAACGGAAGTCCAACTAGTGAACCCGAAGCTAAACAAGCGAATAAAACCCAAAAAAATACTGATTTCTGACTTTTCCCTTTCGACGTCCGTTTCCCGCGACTTCCGCGACTTAAAAGGTAGTGCCTCTAAATGAGACTCATCATAGGGACTTACATGCAAAAATGCAGTGCTTACATTAAGAATAGTGTGGAAGAATGTAGAATAATGGAGAAAGTTTGAGATTTTTCCATTTGGGTCCGAAATTACTATTCATCTGAATTTTTAACTTGGATTTTTGTAGATCTCGAACTCAGCTTTCCGGCAATATAAAATTCATAGGAATCCGAGTTCGTATGAGAAAGTTACGGCCCAAATACTATGGGCTGTCCGGAATGGAACATTGTAAAATTTCGCATCGGAGTTTCAAAGAATCACATTTTATCCCTGAAGTCGTTCCATGAATATATATGCATGAACATAAATTATATTACACAACGCTCGTTCTGTGATGTAACAGTACTACAGTTAAGGACTCAACAGTAGTAGCGATCTCCGGTCAATACAATGTACTTCCAACATTAAGTTTAAGCTCACTTTTCACACTTATAATTTTGCCATGTATACACTTATACAAACTCAACATCAAGATTTAACATTACAAGTCTAATCTATCACAACACACAAAAAGTCTCACCTCCCAACACAACTTCATGCATTCAGCCACACTACCAATTCCACAACCTTGAAAGTTTCCAACTCAAACCACAAATAACACATATCATAACACCTTCTAGTGCATGAACCAACACTATTCATGGTTAAAAAATGAAATCAATCCCCCAACATCAAGCAAAGATTCGACCATAATAGGTATTTTTCAATTTTGAAATTCTCAACACCATTCCATACGTTCATGCCTCAATAGCCCCAAATACATGAACCATCATCAATCCACTTTAAAAACAACAAATCAACCACTAATATTACTATGTAATTTCGGCCAGGCCCCTCATATTTTGGGAATAATTAGGCAATCATCAACAATAAGGCTTAATCTATGCTCAAATCATCATGAAATACATGGACATGTATGCTAGCAATTTAGTCAAGACTTAAAATGCATAAATGGAATTCTAGGGTTCTCGATTAGGATTTGAAATGCTTGCCATAAACTCAAAATTGAAGGAAAAGAGAGATAAAAACTTACTAAGCATGGAAATGGACTTGGAATCATCATCTCATTATTCAAAAATGGCATGTAAGATGAAGCAAGTGAGGGCTAGGAATCGTTTTTCCCTTAGATCCAAATACATTCTTTTTTATTTTAGGAAAAAGAGCGTGTATAGTGTTGAGTATTTATAATACAGGGGCTGATTTATTTGGGTTAAAGATTGGTTAAGATAGTGCCACTTGCTAAAAATCCAAATCACCCATGTTGTTACAGTTCATGCGAGAAAGAATGGCATTTTCGTTCTAATTCTATCACAATTTGGAAAATAATCAACATGAAAGTTGTAGGTCCCGGTCTAAGATTTTCAACGCCACCGAGATCATTGAAATTAGACATCCCATAAAAAATTTAGGTCAAAATACTAAAATTTACCAGAGACTGTTAAGATAAAAGAAAATGTTGAAGTCGAAAATTTATCCTAAGTCTCTGATAGGGATTTCTAAGATATAAATCCTCTTTATATATTATTATATGAATAATAACATGGCATGCATGATTAATTATTGTACTGGACATGTTGTGACTGACCGAGTTGTTTCACATTCTCATTCCAGCTCATTTTGATTTCATTTAATTCTGATACCAACTTATTCTAATTACGAGTATGTAAACGCACAATAAATCCTTTATTTGATTTTGTGGAAAATGATAATTTAACTTCCAACATTTAGGGATATAATGTTGGGGTTTTCTTAAGACGCACCGGAAGAGCGCAGTTCGGACAAAATCATAACTTTAAAATTTTTAAACTTACCGAATAAATTATTCAATATCTCATATGAATAATTCATTCATATTTCACCTAAATATATTATATCCAATAACATATATTGACATAAATAATTTAGAAAACATCGCGAAATTTTTACGATAATGTTTTTCCATAAAATAGCACAAAACACGTTTTTGGTCGAACCGACCTACCAATACACATGGGGGCTGCCCAGATCAGCCCAAATAATACTTGGACAGATCATGGGCTGCCCAAATAGTGACCAATTCACTGTTTGGATATTCGTCACCCGGTAAGCCGAAACTCACCCGGTAACGTCGTTTTCCACTGTTTTCGTATATTTTCAATCCGAAATAATTTCCGGCAATCATTCTAATGCCCAATACACATTAATATATTTTAATAATATATTTTTAGCAAAAAAACTCTGGTTTTTCCAGGTCTGACTAGGGAACAAAAATTATCATTTTTCATGCTTTAAATCCAATTTTCTCAACATTAATCATATTAATATTTACACCAAACAAAACCACCATCAACGAAGAACTCAAGAACAATTCTATGAGGTATAAGAGTGGTCATAACATTCTAGAATGACAACAAGTCATCAAATGACAAAATTGAACTAATATTACATTAATATTACTCAATCTTACTTCACACATGCATCAAGCCTCCAAATCCATCCTCCAAATCAAAAAGCCCCAAAATTTAAGAAAGGAAGAAACCCTAGAACTATTCTAGATACTCAAGAACAAGAAACAAACTATCCAAGCTTAAGAGTATTGAAGATTACCTCAAAATCTCATAATTTCCTTACGCTTTCTTTTTTATTTCTTCACCTTCTCTATAAGTTTCTTCAAGAAATATTTGGGAGCTTTCTTTTGAGAGAATTTCGACCATGGAGTTGTTATGAAAGAGAAAATAAAATCTTTCACTTTAAATACTAGGGTTTGTCGAAATTTGGGGGGCAAAAAGGTCATTTGATAATTCATTTAATCAAAAAATAAATATCAAGCCAAAATTCATCAAATCCAATTAACCTTAAATAAAAAATTGTACATAAATCAAATATTTACACTTTAATCTTTTCCTAACATTAAATATCACTTTAGATATTTATATTTTAATTACTTTAATTATTTAATAATTAAATAATTACTTAAATACAAATAAATAAATATATGTATTATATTTACTTTAAATAATCAAAATATATATATTTGTGATATATGTCAAATATCTTATTTGATAATTAATTAATGTGTATTTAATAAAATCATATATTAAATATAAATACACATTAATTAGGAAATGACTGAAATGCCCATTATGCATGTATTTCGTTTAACTGTTAAACGATTCGAATTAACTCATTTAATCTGATGAAGTATTATGAATAATATGTATTATTCATAACGCGTTGTCCAAGTTCTCAACGAATACACTTCATATTGTGAGACTCTATAAGTTTAGGTTTATCCATCACAGAATCAAATTTCGTGTCCATAATTCACCCACTCGTAAATTAAGATGACCACAGATAATCTCGCTAAACTATGCAAGTCGAGGTCATTGCATACGTATAATCTCTCTGCCACAGGCTATCAATATTATACCGGGGATATAGATATGAATGTCAAATTCCTAAGGTATAATATAGTCGACTTTCAAATTTATGATCTCTAAATAACACTCGGAACTCGCTTCCGAAGTATACCACTACCATGGATTTACTAGATCGCAAACACGTACAAGATACCTATGTCTTGTATACAGGACTGACAGATTCTATCTGATACTCACAGGATATCATGAGCATCAGTCCACACCCAACGAGCAGACAGAGGTCCGATCTAAATAAATCGGTGATGCGATTGCCATCAAAGTGTGGAGGATGTCTTATATATCTTGATGAGTGGTAATTATCTCACTATTTCCCACTCATTTAACCTAATAGTTTGTAAATTTTCTCGGGTTTTGTGAATGTTTTGATGTGTTTTGTGTTATTTTGTAGATAAATAAAGGTTTGGAACTCTCTGGAATCAAATCAGGGCCAAAACAGTGAAAAACAGACAAAAGGGCAAAATTATAATTTCTCATGTCGCGGTCACTAACGTGCGCCAGAGTCTGCTAACGTGTGCCGCACATGTGTCAAAATCAGAGAAGACCGCTAACATGTGTCATAATCAGAGAAATTTGTTATCATGCGCCTTGCTAATGTGCTCCTGCCACATGTCAACATCACATGAAATCGACTAACATGCACCGAACACGTGTCACCATCACATGCTGCCGACAATCGACATCGCCACGTCAGTACAATTATTGAGTAACCATTCAGCCTCCGGACACGTGTCATCATCTCCGCAAGCTTTGCGCCACGTGGCGCAAATCAACGGCGCGTTGCGACGCGCGGGTATTGCCGGTGCCTATAAATTGAGCTCAAATTCATTTGACAATTCATACCTTCCTAGAGTTCCTAATAGGGACTTAAGGATTGTATATTGTTTGTTTAAGTTTTTTT
Source organism: Zanthoxylum bungeanum (assembly GCA_019454045.1). NCBI lineage: Eukaryota > Viridiplantae > Streptophyta > Magnoliopsida > Sapindales > Rutaceae > Zanthoxylum > Zanthoxylum bungeanum. Next base: position 13,019 of record SKCR01038538.1, on the reverse strand, counting down.
ATTTAAATTAAGCATTTTTCTTTATTTATTTACTTTCAGCACTTTTACATTCAGTAATTTTAGTTTCAGTATTTTTACTTTCAGTAATTTATTTGCAGTAATTTTAATTATGCACTTTTACTTACAGTAATTTATTTTTATTTATTTTTTATTTCTTTTATATTCAGTAGTTAATTTACTGTTGGGGGTAAGGGTGGAGCTTTTTACTATTATAATTTAGATTAATCTCCCTCAATTATAATATATAAATTATCTTAAAACCTAACTTAATTGGATACCGTCTTATTGGTCTGTTGGACTTAATTAAATTGATTTTAACCTGACTTAATGGGATACCGCCTATATGGTCTGTTGGAATTAATTAAATCTGACTTAATCAGGATACCGCCTATATGGTCGGTTGGTAATTATCACGTAAATTTATATATTATAATAAATGAGATTTCTAAATTAGAAATAGTAAAGGTATATTAATTTCACTTTAATTATAATATGGAAATTGTAATTTAATATGGATTAAAAGTTGATACCGCCTTAATGGCTGGTTTTAATTATGTAACATATGTGACACCCCTTATAAGTCGGTCTTTAGGTGACAGATGATTACCACATATATGGCTGGTTCGACTTAATTAGGTAACACTGACAATTTCCATATTATAATAAAATGAGATTTCTAAAAGTGGATCCCTTAACCCCAACATTTTATTTTTTATTCTAGAGAAGTGATGAAACACAATATTCTCATGCTTAATAATTGATTTAATTATATAATGGGTAATTCTTTAATTTGTTTATTGAATCTTAAGTTTAATGCTTCTTGTTGCTTGATCACCAATAAGATTGATGTGGTAAACTTAAAATGAACTTGACAAATGGATTTTAGGTTTCAGCCTTAGATTCAATAGCTCACGATCTTCATTGAGGATAGATAACTCTTTAATAGATTTACTTACAGGATGGACATATACCTGTCGGGCGGGGGTAGCCACTATTGGAGCTTGAACTTAATGAATTCAGTTAACTTGGTTAACATAGACATATGTGTTTGTATCTCACCATCGACAGAGGCTTTTGCATATCTTCGTGTTCCAGGTTAGCAAACTAATTTATTACACATAAATAAGAGAATCAATTCATCATTAGAATAATATTGTGTGGAATCACAACCCTAGATATTTGAGTCTTTTGTTTATTTTCCTTAGTATTTTCTTTTAGGTATTTTATTTATTTATTTATTCAGCAAATCCACATTCAACCAACCAATCAAGCAATCATTCTATTCTCCCTTAATTAGATACCGATAAATAAATAGTATCAATAATTAATAACAACAATAGGAATTAAGTTCTCGTGGGATAGATATTTTTATACTACTTGAACGATACGTGCGCTTGCGTTATACTGTGTGATTACACACCGGTCAAGTTTTTGGCGCCGTTGCCGGGGACTTATTTTTTGAGTTATTAATTTTGAAGCTATCTAATTTACTGCTATCTAATTTTATTTTTATCTGTAATTTTTATTTCCTTCTTTTGTTTTTCAGGTGGTTGACATGGATTTTAGTTGGGTGATACGAGAATTACAAGTTTTACGAGGCGAAGATTCATCCCAAATCAGGGAGCAACAGTCCGGTTTTATGAGGCCTGTTGTCCAGTCCAACAATTATCATTGGATGTCAGAACCAAGCAATACTACATTTGCTCAACAGAACACAATAAGGAGATGTGAAATATGCGATGGTAACCACCCGAGCAATCAATGCATATACCTTTCAGGGTGGCAGAATTATCGGAATCATTCAAGGTATGAAGAACCAGTATATTTCACAGAACTATATTTTCCATCTTATCCACCATCCATCTACAATCTACATCAAGAACCATAACCATCAGAGGAAAATCAAATGATTGACATGCTCAAAGATTGGCTCGAGGAACGGGAAGCTCATTTTGATGCACAATTTCAGAGTCAAACAGAATCCATACAGAGGATGACAGATCAAATTAGACAATTAACAGACAACCTGAATTACATATCTCACGGAGCAAATTCAAATAATACTGAGGAAGCCTTCGAGTATCCAAAATTTCATCATGACATTTTAACAGATGACGAGGCTGAGCAGTATCAAGAATCAGAGGTATCAGTTCAGGAGCCCGAACCAACAAAGTCTCAATTTGATTTTTATTATTCATCGGACTCTGACGAGGATAAAAAAGCAAAGCTATTTGTACCAACAAAAAGTGAGGATGAAACTTTCCATCCTCAAAATGAAGATCTTGGAGCATGCTTTGCACTAATGTTTGAAGAAGAGCTACCCGAACCATTCATATCAACCACATATGATGAAGACCTAAAATCAGACATAGCTTTACATTCTCAGGTTGACACTTATGGAGCATGCATTTCACAAATGACAGATGAAGAGCTGAACGAGGAAATCCTAAAATACATCCGTGAAGAAAAGGTGGAGCAAGATGTATAAATGGAGGAGCAAGTATCTGACCATATTGACGATATCAGGCATTCAGGAGAAACATCACTATTTTGGGAAGTACAAATCAAAGACATCACCTAGAAGCTTGACAGAATGGAACTTCCATTCAAAGTCAAGCACCATACGAGACCTCCTGATTTCCTTTCTTTCTTTTCAGGAACCATTGGAGCGACAAAGTTTAGAAAGGTGGCACAAGCACTGAATGAGACAAAATTCTTTCTACCACTTTACCATTGGAAGAGACCCTTCAAAAGCAACGCTCACGAGATTGTCTTTAATTGAACATCCAAGACGACACTGAAACCTCCTTGATAGATTGACGACAGACATGTCTGGCTGAAGATGAAAAATTTAGCGCTAGCAGGGAGGCAACCCATGCAAAAATTTTATTTTTATTTAAATTTTTATTTTTTGTATTTTTTGTATACATGTTGTAGAGTTTTTAATTTTTTGTGTTATTTTTGCAGGGAAAAATATAGATGGAGTATTTTTAAGGTAAAGCGAACCAGCGAAAGCGGGATTATCACGGAATAAATTTTACAAAATCGCAAGGATCAAAAGTCAATCCAGTAAGACGGCTGAGTAAGGAGTCAACTCTTGATACACGTCCCAGTGGATTAATTCGTCAAAAGACTTGATTTTTCCAAAAAATAAAAATAAAAAATCCCACGTCGCGACACAAACCAGCCTGCGTGTCGCGACGCAGAGGCCTAAAGACAAAACCCAAACCCTAGGTTGCGCGTCGAGACGCGCACGCGATAGCAGCCCTTAAAGCAGCTGCCTCCGGTCATTCCCTTCACTTCTCACTTTCAATCTTCGGCATCTTCTCTCAATTCCTCTCAAAAATTCGACCATCTAAACACTAAAACCTTCAACCAAGACCATTAAAACCCACTAAATCACTAAAAAAACCGAAACCCAATTTTTCATTTTTAGATTCGATTTTTAAGGAAGAAAGCTCCACAAATCGGTACTTCAACGCAAAAGAAACGCCGTTTCAACATTCGGATTTTCTTCTCAACATCACAGTTTGGTTTTCTTCTTATTTGTTTTCATTTTTATTATTTCAAAAAAAAAAATCACATACCTCACCTGCGCTGATTGTAGTAGATAGAATAATTTTAGATACTCAGGTTGGTTTGACCCATTAACTACTGAGAGTTGAGACAAAATCACCTAGTTGATAACTTAGAGTCGAAGCTATTTGCATAATTATTCACACACACACTTTGAGTCTGATTTAGATAGTTTGTTCAACAGAAAAAATTTTAGCTAAAATATGCATTTTGAAGGTTCATCTAACTTTGATATTAGACATTCTCTGTGGATGTTATTTATATAGTTAATATTTTATTTCATTTTCTTTTGTCTTTTTGCTTTTGTGTGCATTAGTTTTGCTTTTGCGTGCATTAGTTTGACGTTTGTGGGTATCGTCACTGTAAACCTCACGAGACTACAACTCGTCCACTATGGACACCTAGGGGTTTAAAGGCTTGTTGCATACGCTAAATGCAATTGTGATCCATACGAAATTGGCTTAGTTTAATTTTAAAGATGTTTATATTATTTTATTGTTTTGCTCGAGGACTAGCAAAATGTTAGGTTTGGGGGTGTGATGAGTGGTAATTATATCACTATTTCTCACTCATTTAACCTAATATTTTGTAAAATTTCTCGGGTTTTGTGAATATTTTGATGTGTTTTGTGTTATTTTACAGATAAATAAAGGTTTGGAACTCTATGGAAACAAATCAGGGCCAAAACAGTGAAAAATGGACAAAATGGTAAAATTATAATTTCTCGCGTCACGACCGCTAACGTGCGTCGGAGTCTGCTAACGTGCGCCGCACACGTGTCAAAATCAGAGAAGACCGCTAACATGCGTCGGACATATGTCATAATCAAAGAAATTTTCTATCATACGCCTTGCTAACGTGCGTCTGCCACGTGTCAACATCACATGAAATCAGCTAACGTGCGCCGGACACTTGTCACCATCACATGCTACCGACAATTGACATCGCCATGCCATCACAATTATTGAGTAATCATTCAGTCGTTGGACACGTGTCATCATCTCTGCAAGCTACGCGCCATGTGGCGCAAATCAACGGAGCGTCACGACGCGCCAAGTTGTGCGCGTCGCGACTCGCGGGTCCTGCTGGTGCCTATAAATTGAGCTCGAATTCATTTGCCAATTCATACCTTCCTAGAGTTCCTAATATGGACTTAAGAATTATATCTTATTTGTTTAACGTGCGCCGGACACGTGTCACCATCACATGCTACCGACAATCGACATCGCCATGCCAGCACAATTATTGAGTAATCATTCAGCCGTCGGACACGTGTCATCATCTCCGCAAGCTACGCGCCACGTGGTGCAAATCAACGGCGCGTCACGACGCGCGGGTCCTGCTGGTGCCTATAAATTGAGCTTGAATTCATTTGCCAATTCATATCTTCCTAGAGTTCCTAATATGGACTTAAGAATTATATCTTGTTTGTTTAAGTTTTTGTAATTTAAACTAAGCATTTTTCTTTATTTATTACTTTCACCACTTTTACTTTCAGCACTTTTACTTTCAGTAATTTTACTTTCAGCACTTTTACTTTCAGTAATTTTAATTATGCACCTTTACTTTCAGTAATTTATTTTTATTTCTTTCTTATTTCTTTTATGTTCAATAGTTAATTTACTGTTGGGGTAAAGGTGAAGCTTTTTACTATTATAATTTAGATTAATCTCCCTCAATTATAATATATAAATTATCTTAAACCTGACTTAATTGGATGTCGCCTTATTGGTCGGTTGGACTTAATTAAATTGATTTTAACCTGACTTAATGGGATACCGTCTATATGGTCGGTTGGAATTAATTAAATCTGACTTAATCAGGATACCGCATATATGGTCGGTTGGTAATTATCACGTAAATTTATATATTATAATAAAGGAGATTTCCAAATTAGAAATAGTAAAGGAAGATTAATCACTTTAATTATAATATGGAAATTTTAATTTAATATGGATTAAAAGTTGATACCGCATTAATGGCTGGTTTTAAATATGTAACATAATATGACACCGCTTATAGCTCGGTCTTTAGGTGACAGATGATTACCGCCTATATGGCTGGTTTATGGATAAATAATAACACCACATTTATGACCGGTTCAACTTAATTAGGTAACACTGACAATTTCCATATTATAATAAAATGAGATTTCTAAAAGTGGATCCACTAACCCCAACATTTTATTTTTTATTCTAGGGAAGTGATGAAACACAATATTCTCATGCTTAATAATTGACTTAATTATATAATGGGTAATTCTTTAATTTGTTTATTGAATCTTAAGCTTAATGCTTCTTGTTGCTTGATCACCAATAAGATTGATGTGATAAACTTAAAATGAACTTGACGAAGGGATTTTAGGTTTCAGCCTTATATTCAATAGCCCACGATCTTCCTTGAGGATAGATAACCATTTAATAGATTTCCTTACAGGATAGACATATATCTGTCGGGCGGGGGTAGCCACTATTGGAACTTGAACTTAATGAATTCAGTTAACTTGGTTAACATAGACATATGGTTAATTGAGTTATTTGGGTGTTTGCATCTGACCATCGACAGAGGCTTTTGCATATCTTCGTGTTCCAGGTTAGCAAACTAATTTATTACACACATATATAAGAGAATCAATTCATCATTAGAATAATATTGTGTGGAATCACAACCCTAGATATTTGATTCGTTTGTTTATTTTCCTTAGTATTTTCTTTTAGGTATTTTATTTATTTATTTATTCAGCAAATCCACATTCAACCAACCAATCAAGCAATTATTCTCTTCTCCCTTAATTAGATACCGGTAAATAAATAGTATCAACAATTAATAACAACAATAGGAATTAAGTTCTCGTGGGATCGATATTTTTATACTACTTGAACGATACATGCGCTTGCGTTATACGCGTGTGATTACGCACCGGTCATATCCACATTGGTATCGCAAGTCAAAGGACCACTATGTTACTCGACTCGAGAAAATTCCTATTGACATTGGTGTACCATCTATTAGGAAATCTTCGGTGAGTCATTCAGTGTTTATCAAATAAATACCTACACATCTATACGAGTCTCACAAGACTCATGGTTCATTTGGATAAACTATCGGACCAAGTCTCGATATACGACATGTACTGGTCTCAGCAAATTTTACCAACCGACCCGTGTCAGTAAATCTTGACCAGAAACTTTATTTGAGAATATACAACTTATAGTGACGCTTCTCAATGTCAATTACAAACTACTTTGTAACTGCGCACTACGTTGTAAATCCTGGGTTCTTTGTCTAATATATACATATCACTAAATCAGATATAGTTTCAATCTAATTGTAGTCTGATCAAATACGCATATAAAAATAAGAGGTGCAACCATTAATATGTAATATTATGGAAAAATGAATTGTTCGTATTCATGAATCGGACATAAATACGATCCGGATTGGCGCTCTGAACACCAACCCTAACATATAAAACCCTCTACTGTTTGAAAAAAGATATATGACCATTAGTTAATATAATTTATTATTTTGGATGGAAAATATAATAATGTATATTTACTTTATACTCTCACATGTTATTTTCATAGAATAAAAAATTAATCATTTTGCTGTAAAACAAAAACAAAATTATTAAGAAATAGAGGTTGATATCTTTTTTGAGTATTAGGGGTTTGACATCTCTTTCTCTAAACAATAGGGATCTAACCGTCTTTTTCCCTTCATTTTTACCAAAATTCTTATTTTATGTCTTTTGAAAGAGTTCTTAATAACTTAAGGACAATTTGAGATTGATACTTAACTAGCGTTTTTGAATATATTATTGAAGGATCTCAAATAATTTTAACCTTAAGAAAATATTTTTAATATGATTTTAGACACCTAGAAACACTCAATATAATGTTCAAATTTATCATTGGATCAACTACAAAAAATTAAAAGAACCCATAAATATACTCTTTGATTCTGTATTTTTTTTTCACAAATTTAATACAAAAGTACCCATTTATGAAATTAAAAATAAAGACAAATGATAGCTGTTTAATTTTTGATTATTTAATTAATAAGAAAAAAAATACAGAATTTTGGAATATGATTCATGTTTGGAGACTACGAACCATTGAACTACCGTGGCGAGGTTCTTGGATTCCAGATCCTTCAAGAAAATATCAGATTAGCAAAATCAACAAAACCTGAATTAAGAGTTTCAATGGAGGAATAGTAATTTGATATAATTCTAACTGTTTACAATTTCATATGAGACTCGTGTTTAAAGACATCTTATGAAACCGAAAAAAGAAAATGATATCAACGAAGGCATCCATGAAAAAAAATTCATTTTAAAGATTAAAGTGATTTATCTTTTTTGTCAAAGGCATGACTTGGTGGTGTAGGATTCAGAATTTCATTTTGAGATCCTAAGTTCGAATCTAGGGAGTGCGTTTCTTATAAGAGCACAAGACAGCTGTAGATTTTATCAGCTCCGCTTAAATCCGGAAGGGATGATTTTCGGAAGGAGTGATTTGACGAAAAAAAGATATTTTATCTTCTTTATTTTCAAGGTTAAAATCAAAGTTATATCAATGATAAAGTTTGATTGTTGCAGAAGAAAATTGATGATATAGAATGAGAGAGAGAGAGAGAGAGAATAAAAATAAAATGTTATGTAATGATAATGATTGTCTTTGCCAATCATATCTTTATTGCCAAAGTGCAAGAGTAATATATAATAGCTACCCTATGAAAAAAATACACTCTTTTTCATCACTACTGATGATAGTGTAAGATGATTGATACAATACAATTTTCAAAAGCATAGAAATTACATAACATGTGCTCTATATATTACACACTACTGCACTAGCTTATCTTATTCTGCTCTCTATCACACACATTTCTTCAACAAATGATGATGAACATATACATATATAGCTCAAATAAAGGATTAACTGATGCAAATCTGACCCAACCTACAACAACTCATTATTTAGTAGCCTTTGAATTGAGAAACCTGTGGCTGTGACCCCACATCTCAAAAGCCAAGTAAAAATGACTTTAGCTTTTGAAAAAGAAGTTCCACTATTTGTGTCTTATCAACTCATAATTGCCACTGATGAAGGATTAGTAGCTACTAGTTGATAATCATCTTGATCATTATCATCTTCATTATCTTCATTATCTGCATCTTCTTGATTACGATTAACATTTTCATTTTCATTTTCATTTTCACCGTTCTCTGTCAATGATTCAACTCGTTGTTGCTCTTCTTGGGCACTCATCATGTGCATTAGAAGTTCCTCAGGCCTCAACTCGTAAACAGACTTACCGGGATTATCAACCTTCTTGGTAGTCTTCCCTTTGTATATAGCATCAAGCTGATGAAAATACGGGCATGTTTTAGCATCCTCAGGCCTTTTCTTATTGCTTTCTTTAACCTTCTTGAAGTACTTATTCATGTTCTCCCATTTCTCTTTACATCTCTTTGCACTCCGGTTATATCCAAGCTTTTTCATGGCTGATGATATGTCCTCCCATAGTGGCCCTTTTGGCCCAGACTCTTGATAATTTGTATCAAGATTGGACCTTAGTCTTATCAAAGCCTCAACTTCATCTTTTGGCCATCGTGATGAGCCCATATGCATAAAGCTCTCAACGCCATTATCGTTTTCTTGCCTATCAACAGCCTTTTCTACATTAATTGGAGTCGCAGAAAATTGCACCGGGCAAGATTGTTCTGAAAACTTTTGCAAAAATGCCAGCACCGCAGCATCCTTAGCTGCTGCGATGGATCTTTCTTGAACCAAAAGCTCACGCTCTCTCTTAATCCTGTCCAATTCTTGCATCTTCCAAGCTTCCTCCCTTGCTATTCTTTCTTGTTCACACTTCTCCATTGCCTCTATAAATTTCTTTTGCAAATTCTCTTGCTTCTCTATCACCTCCTTCATCAACCTCTCAAAAAACTCCGTTAATTTCCTCTTCTTCTTCTGTGCTCCAGCCGATTCTTTACTCGATGTAGAGGTGGTTGAAGTAGATACATCCATAAAACTTGAAATTTGATTCTGAATATCATTTTTTATTTCACTGATTGGGTTAACATCCATCGCCATAGAAGAATTGATTTTATCTGGCGATGAAAGAATCGGAAAAGAATGGCTGCTGTCTAGAGCTTGTAATTGATCAAAAAACCGATAAGTTTTCCCAGATCGGCCTTGTTTGGTTCTTCTATGGTATTTATATATATTCTCAAACTTTTCTTTGCATTTCTTCGCACTTCGATTGTATCCAAGTTCTGATAGTTTCCTGGTATCATCACTCACATTTTTCAATTTCACTTGAACATTCACTTACCAATACAACTAATCCAACAGAACACTTCCATAAACAAATCAAAATGATCAAGTGAACAAATAATTGAAGCTTAACAAGTTAAAAATAGCACCTAAAGCCACATGATAAATACAAAAGTATAGAACATCAAGCCAATACAAACAAATAAAAAAAAAGGTGCAAGACAAACTTCAATATCCTAAAATTTTCTAGAGACACAAACAAACTTCAATCAATTTTTCCCAAGAAAAATTGATTATAAAAACTAAGCTTAAAATTAAGGTTACCTTGACACGTCCTCCCAAAGAGGAGCCTTGAGGCCAGAGTCTTTAAACGCAGTATCCATATCAGACCTTACCTTCAACAAAGCCAAAGTCTCTTCTCTTGGCCACCGGTTACCGCCAAAGCTCCGGTCACCCTCTTCACCTTTAACTCTTCCCTCCTCATCCCCACCTCCATTATCTCTGCTCCCAGTGAGCTGTCCCGGATTTTCCGGCAAAATTGAACTTTCCATTATTTTCCAGGGAAAAAAAAATTGAAATTTTTACAGCTGGAAAAATTTGGTGAAATATGGGGTTTTATGAAATTTGGTAAAACTGGGGTTTAATATTTCTGGCTTAAAAATAATGGGTTGGTTTCATTTCCTCAAAAAAATTCTACTACAAGAGCCAATTTAATTGGGTTAAAAGTAGGTAACAATGTAAAGAGAAATAGAAGGTCAATTCAATTAGGGTTTCTTAAAAGAAATAAAGAGTGTGTGAGTGGTGCTCCAGTGGGCTCAATCCATCCAACTCTTATTACATGTCAACTTTTTATTGGTCCAATGTTTATCTTCATTTTGACATTTTTGTTTTTGACCCTAGTTTTTTTTTCCCCTGTGTTTTAGTCAAAATTTTGCAGTCTTGAGTGTCAAAACTAGGTTTCAAACTTGTTTAAAATTAAGTACACAATTTTCTTTATTCAATATTTAGTACAAATACGGACGTCCAAATATGAGAATCATACTAAAAACATCTATAGGTTGGTAATTTTATTTTGTTTACAAATATTTTAATATACATGAAAGGGAATGGTAAAGATGATAAGTTGAATAAAGGGTCTTCTGATAATTGAAGATAAGTGTATTGAAGAGGCCATAACAGATAACAGGTTTCAAGGGGCGTGATTTGATAGTGTAAGATTCAGTATCTCACCTTGATGTTTTGAGTTCGAATCCAATGAGTGCGTTTCTTGTAAGAATCTGAGACAACTGGAGGTTTTACCTACTCCACTAAAACCCGGAAGAGGTAATTTGGTGGTGAAATTTCTAACAATTTCAAAAAAATAAAAAATAAATAAAGAGGCAATAACAGTTGTGTAAAAACAGGCAAGTTTTGGAGATGACAAGTTGGTTTTTCGTCTTACCAACCAAAATTGTTTAAAAAAAAAAGGCCCCCCACACAGCCTACATTTACATTTTCTTTGAAAAATTTTGTGCTTTCCCATTTAGCTTTTAACCTTATTTGAAATGACTACAATACAAAACCTTTAAGCAACTTGTGCCTTTTTATTTAAAATCAAATTGCATGATATAAAATTGGAAAATCGACACTTGATTTGGGTCACTTTCATAAGATAAGCTCCGTGTCCAAATAAGATTACCATTCCACACCAAGATGATAGCTAACTTTTTGGATACATTTTATTTACTTTGGATAATGCATTGGAAGTAATTTTTATCAACAATACTAATTACACTTCAAAAATATTTTATTGAATTTTTATATTTTTATGCTTAAAATAATAAATTTAAAAAAAATAAATTTCAAACCTTTAAATATTTTTTAGGAGCAAAAGATAATAATTTAGTACTCATAGGATATTCAAAAAGAGGGATTAGCTTTGTCATACTTTCATATTTAAGTTCTGAAGATGAGTGATTTGGTGATATACGACTCATGATCTGATCTTCAAATTTTGGGTTCAAATCCAGGGAGTGCATTTCTTGTAAGAGTTTGAGACAGCTGATGGTTTTACATGTTCCGCTTAAACCCGGAAGAGATGGTTTAGCGACGGGGTTTCCAACGATTCCAAAAAAAAATTACTTTCATATTTAAACCAAAAAAAAAAAAGATTAATAGAGAAAGTTGTTTAGAAAATAATAAGTATAACATTTAAGTATAATATAATAGTAAATTGATTAGTATGAGACAAGAGTGTAGAATTGGTTTACGTAATCGGAATTCATCAAGGTCTTTTCACATTAACCTTGCAAGCAATTATTGGAAAATCTAGGTTAATTTCAACGAGACCCCTTGAGATTTGTTTCAATATGAAAAAGCAAACACTTACACAGAAAAAAAAAATTATCTTACTCTTAGAAACAAAGATTTCCACCAATCCCATTATACCATTTTCCACCCTTATTTTTCACACTTCCCCCTAATATAACACTAAACCCTAATATATATAAAATAAAATGATATTAAATAAAATAATAAACATAAAAAATTTAAAAACAAATTGACATATTAATGCATATGTTCTTCACACACATATATATAGACTCAGGTTCTTACAAGAAACGCACTCCCTGAATTCGAACTCAGGAACTCAAGATGAGATCTTAAGCCCTACACCACCAAGCCACGTCCGTGGGGAACTTCTCAGACACATAACATAAAAAAAAAAACATGTAGTCACTACAGTGGCAAGAGTAAGAAGCAAAATAATAGTCATGATTATTTTTTTAAAATCGTGATTAAATACAAGCATATAAACTCATTATTATTTTTATTTTTATAATATCCTAATTAGCATTAATTTTAAACAAAATGACAAAATAAAATGAGAAAAGGAGAAACTAAATTAGTTAGGATATGAGAAATAGATATTAAAAGAGATGAATCATATATAAGAACGATTTGTTCAAATATTAGAAATAAAAATTTATTGATAATAGTACTATTAAAAAATATTGAAAGTGATATTTAAAATAATCTAAAATTTATTAATAATATGTATCTCAACGTGTGTCCCTCACAATTTGTTATCACTTTATCTTTTATAAACTTTTAATACAAGGATGATTATAAGAATATATATAAGATTATAAGAATATATATAAGATTATATATATA
>SKCR01038537.1:0-62036 GCA_019454045.1 Zanthoxylum bungeanum | reverse complement strand
TTTGGTTTTATAAAGAGACTCAATGCTTAGTTTTTTTAAAAAAAAGAGGAACAAAATTAACAAACAAGAAATTTTCAGAGCATTTTATTTTCTTTGTTTTTGGAAGGGTTCAAGCACTTTTGTGGTTCGTTGGGAACAGGATTTGGTGGTGCCCATACTCGTTCGGGTTTTCCGTTGTATCCTGGGAAACAAACGTCCCAAGTTCTACTGCACCTACGGTAGAGGACGAATTTGTTTTAAGGATATTGTTGTAATCAACAAGCCTCGGGAAAGTGAAGAAGGATCATCAATTTCAGGGTCTAACTTACAACCTCTACCTCTACTGATCAGCCTCTACCTCTGCTGTCAGCCTCTGCCATCAGCCTCTGCCTTCAGCCTCTGCCATCAGCCTCTGCTGTCAGCCTCTGCCTCTCCATCAGCCTCTGCTGTCAGCCTCTGCCATCAGCCTCTGCTGTCAGCCTCTGCAGAGGCCTCTGCTGTCAGCCTCTCCATCAGCCTCTGCTGTCACCTCAGCCTCTGCCATCAGCCTCTGCTGTCAGCCTCTGCATCAGCCTCTGCTGTCAGCCTCTGCCATCAGCCTCTGCCTACCTCTCGCTCTCAGGGTCTGCCTCTGCCCTCAGCCTCCGCTCTCAGCCTCTACCGTCAGGGTCTACTCTCAGGGTCCGCCGTTAGGGTCTGTTTGAGGATAATAATTATAATTGTAATTTTGTCATATTCGGATTTCCCAATTACCGTGTAATAATTGTAATAATTGTTGTATACAATAACAACATATATTACCGTAAATATTAAAGCACAATATCAGATTATTGATCAGTATGGAGGCCGATATGTCGGTGTACTCACTGGTATGGAAACCGGTATGGACCGTCCCGATTCTAGTGGATGTGCAAACTCTAGCTGACCAGTATAGAGATCAGTATGGAGTAGTCATGTTCCAGAGAGCATGCAAAACTGCACAGAATAAGACAGAGACATCGGTATGCCGATGTGGTGGACCGGTATGCCGCTAGTGCCAAAATATATGATTTGAAGATTTAAAAATATTTTGCACATAAGTCTAATGTATTTTAATAAATGTGCATATGTCTTATGGGCTTATAGACTTGAATTAACCACTCACTTACAAAGAGAGCCATAAGCTGATACCATAAACGATTTTCTTCAATAAGTGTTAATCTTCACATTTATTTGCTCTTCATCACCAAAATACTTCGACATATTTTTGTAATGTCCACTAATGCGCGTCGAATTCTTCTAGTGTTGCATCATCAAAATTCATCTTGAGAATATATCGCTAACAATCTTCCACTAATGCGCGTCGAAGTCTTCTAGTGTTGTATCCTCAAAATTCATCTTGAGAATATATCGCTAACAATCTTCCCATTTTTATGATAGCAACCTTTAAAACTTGTGGGCTTTGAGAGTCCAGATTTTACATAGTGAAACATTTGAGCTCCTCCTCAAACTTAGCTCCACTTCAACATGTGATTGTCTTCAGTACAACTTTATAAAACTTAGACAAATATATTAATACAAATTTACTCCCCCTTAACACAAGGGTGCGGGTAACACAAATTTTAACCCTCATCTCATGATTTCTCCACCTTTGACATTATAAAAAAGGATGGAGAAATAAAAAATTTAAGTTCTATGAGATACCAACCATTATGTGCATAAAAAAATATGAAAATTCAATTAACATGCACATTTAGTATTTTCTTTTTCTACATTTCTCCCATTTTCCATACAATATGAAATTCATGCATACATCATCAAAATCATTAAAATTAAGTCAATAACCATGCATTTCATTTTCAACCAATAAATATCAATGACAAGTCGTATTCGATGTTAAAAATTCAAAAGGATCACATAGATCATATAACCAATAAGTCATATGTGATACCAATTGAGATCGATTATATAATTAATCATAGAATGATACCGAATTAGATTTAAATAGCCTAATCACTAGTATGCTTCACACTTAAGTCCAATTCATATCAATTGAAATAAACATACATATATAAGTTGGAGGAAATGATACGAATGTTTCTGTAAACACAGATTTTACCTATTACCGTTGTCACCATGTGACAAATCCACCAATCATCAAGTTCATTCATTTTTTAGGTAGAGTTTTGATCTTTACTTGTTGATCTCTTCCCTCATTTTGTCAAGGTTTTGTGATCAATTGTATTTCTCATTGGTTGACCTTTCCCTAAGCTCCAATTCACGATCTTTCAAGCACATTTTGGTACCCAAATTTTCTGGGGTCTATAGGTACATGTGTCAAATTTACCCGGACTCGGCCCGGATCCGTATGGACCCGGAAGACCCGGGTCCATGATTAAAATATCCGGACTCGGGTCTAATAAATTAGGACCCGGGTGAATCCCGATCGGATAGACCTGGGTCCGAAAAAATAAATAAATATAATAAATTAAAATATAATAATATAAAAATACAAAATAATATGCATATATAAATAAAAATATAATTGAATATAATTAAAAAATATAAAAGAATTGAAATAAAACTAATAAAATTGACAAAATATAAATATAAAATAAGACAATTAATTTTTTTTTTAAAAATAAAAAACAGGTATTCGGATCCGGACCGGGTATACCTGGGTCCAGACCGGGTAGACCTGGATCTGGATCCGTGTATATTTACCCGGGTCCGGGTTCGGACCCAGGGTAATGATAATACGTCCGGATCCAAGTCCGGATCCGAATTTTGCCATCCCTATCAATATGGATTAATCTTGGTTTCTTAGGGAACCCATGCATTTACATTCATATTTTTTTTACATGCAATCAAATATTTTATGTCATTTCTTATTGCATGCATGACATATGACTTTTCATCAATAGTGACATGCGTATGAGAATTATATACCTTTACAATTAAATCTTCAAAAAAATTTGTTTGATGTAAGGCCTATATCCTAATCATTTTCTTTTAAAAGTATATTTTGGGATCCAATCAACATATTAAAATTTTTATCTCCCAAAGTAAATTTTATTACAATGTTATGCAAATCCATAACCTTTTTATTCAAAACAATATTTTCATTCACAATAGATTTGTAATCACATGTATTTGAGCTAAATGACATGCTAGATATGTTCTTTTCAAGTTTTAGTTTTTCATCTTTTAAGCATGCGATTTCTTTTTCATGCATTTCATTTTTCTCAACAACTGATGCATGATCATATAATAGTGATGAATGCTCATTTTTTTTAATCATTTTATGTTTATTTCTAAGCAAATCATATAACTTATGTAATTCATTAAATATGTCAAGCAATTCATCATATTCAAGGGAATCATGTACATTTTCCTCACCGTTTTCCTATAGAAGATCATCAATTATCAATAGTCATGAAAGTAATATTTCTTGTTCCCTCGTCATTTTCCTCCTCAGATGAGCTAGTGTCATTTTTCGCTCCAAGTTGCCTTCATTGTTTTCTTCTTGAATTTTCCTTTGAATCTCATCATTGGGCAATTGGAAACCACATGACCCAGCTTTTCACACTCATAGCAAATAATCTTGTCTTTCTTTTCGCTTCCCTGGCCAATTCTCATCTTTCTTCTCATTCATCCGAGATTTTCTTTTAGACTTTTTGAATTTGAGAAACTTTTTGAATTTCTTGGTCAATTGTGCCAACTCATCATTACTATCTTATTCTTCATTACTTGAGCTAGCATCATCCCATTTTCTCTCAAATGACTTAAATGCTATTTTCTTTTTATTCTTTTCTTCTTCTTCCCTTAGGTCCATCTTGGGCTCCATATGATATTCCAACAATTTTCCTACCAAATCATCCAGTTTCAAATTATTGATATTATTTGATTATTTGATGGAGGATATACAAATCCTATATTCAATTGATCCATAAAGTCAATGTTTTTCCCTAAAGCGCTAAGTTGATTCACAATCATTATGAATCTCAAAATCATTAGCTCAATATCTTCAATGGTTTCCATTTTGAAGCTATCTAACTCACACATAAACCGATTGATCTTTAACTCTTTAACTTGGCTTGTGTCCTCATTGACCACTTTCATAGACTTCCACAATTGATATGCATTTCCAAACTCCAGAAGCTTGTTAATTTGACTCTAATCAATTTGCAAAAAGAAGATGGTTGAGTGTCTTAGCATTTAGGCTTTCATGTATTCCTTATCGATCCATTCAAAATGAGGCTTCAAAAACTCCACACAATTACTATAATTTTTTTTATTGACATTTTTGTTCAATGTGTGATCACTTTAAAGGATTGTACATCAGCGGCTAGTAGGTAGTTCAACATCCTCATTTTCCAATAGCTATAATCGGTTCCGTTGTAGAATGGAGATCTAGTGTTTGAAAATCCCTCGGTAAAATTCATTGAGTAGCTTGTAGATGTCATGATCTATTCTTGGACGGTTAGGTCTTTATTGAGAAAACTCTGCTATGATACCAATTGAAATTACATACAAGCATAACTATATACCCAAGGGGGATGAATTTGATAATGGCCTAAATATGCGGAAATAAAAATTCTTGCTTACGTTATGCTACTAAGCTAGTAGCTTTACCAATTAAGATTATGTCAATTTTTCTCAATATATTACCTAAATACAAGTTTCTAAACAATATGCATATATAAAATAAAACTTGCAATAAATAAAGAGTTTAGGGATAGAAAAATTGACACCGATGATTTATAGTGGTTCGACCAACTCTTTGCCTACGTTTACTCCACTAAGCCGTGCTTGAAAATTTTCATTAAATTCTATTGCTCACTCGCAACCAAGAGTTTTATCCCATCGGTTCACTCCAAATCCTTACACAAGAGTTTTATCACCTAGACTCACTCTTAAAACCTTTACAATGAGTTTTCTCAATAGGCTCACTCACAAACCTATACACAAATGCAACCTTTTGAGTATGCCACTTAACAAGAGATTTTACTGCCACAAGTGTTTAAGTTAAAGAAGTTTAAAGTACAACTTGGACACCCACAAAGATAATGAAGATTTAGTGTGAGTTGCTAACTCGAGAAATCTAAGTTTACTACAAATGATATGAGAGTGTAATATGTGATTGAGTATGAGAGTCTAAGATGGTGAAGGTTTTGTAAACTCTATGTTTTTGCCTTAGAAGAAATTGTTAGAAGGTGTTGAAGCTTCTCAAAAACGTATTTGGGGCTCAATTTATAAATAAGGTGTAAAACAACACATTCTCTCTATCTGAGACCGGTATATCGGTATGCCGGTCTGCCAAAGTATAACGGCTATATTACCATTGAAGATTAAAGCACAATATCAAATTACTGATCTTGATGGAGGCCGCTATACTGGTGTGCTCACCGATATGGACCGTCCCAGTTCCAATGGCTGTGCAAACTCCAGATGATCGATATCGGAGACCGGTATAGAGTAGTCTGGTTCCAAAGAGCATGCAAAACTACTCATAACATGACAGTGACACCGGTATTCTGGTGTGGTGGACCGGTATGCCGGTCTCAGTTCCAAAATGTAGGATTTGAAGACTTAAAAATATTTTACAAATGAGCCTAATGCATTTAAATGAATATACATTTATCTTATGAGTTTAGAGATTTAAATCAACAACTCATTTACAAAGAGAGCACTAAGCTAAGATCATAAAATATTTTCTTCAATAGGTGCTAGTTTTCATATCTATTTTCTCTTTATCACCAAAATTCTTCGACAACTTTTTGCAATGTCTGCTAATGGGCATCGAAATCTTCTAGTGTTGCATAATCAAAATTCATCTTGAGAATATATCGCTAACAATGTACAAATGGCAATCCGTTGGGACATACTAAGATTTGTTTATTTCGATCTCGTTTTGTTCCATCCCGGGATCTGGAATGAAAAATTATCTCGAATCTCGTGTTAATTTTTGAGTCGGGACGAAAAAAATCATCTCAAATATAGTACTGATCGGTTCAAAATCTCAAATTTCAATCAAGATTCATGATTTTTTTAGTAAAGATTTAGCATTTGGGATGATTTTAATCGCATTACGATTTTATTCGAGATCAAAAATCATCTCGAATCTCGTATCAAATGGTATGATCTCATCAGGATTCAAAATTTTCCATCATTCCTAATGTAATTCTTACTTTAGAAATTATGGTATTTATAAGAACAATAATAATAATGAGCATAATAATAGGTATATGATCATTCTCCTATGCCACTATATACAGATACTCAAATAATTCTGGAAAACTGATTTTAGCATTAAAGTATTTAATAGTCTCCAATGAACGTGGCTTGATAGTGTATGGTTTAAGGTCCGACCTTCAGGTCATGTGTTCGAGTTTCTTATAAAAGTCTGACACAGCCGGGGATTTTATCTGCTTCACTTAAATCTGAAATTGATGGTTTGTCGATAGAGTTTCCAACGATTCAAAATTTGTGATTTGTTTAAACAGAATTAGAAACCTTTAAGAATCAACTAATTAATAAATTATTATAAAACCTGAAAAATCAAAGAATGAAACAATTTCTATGATGCCGGGGAAGCATCCAATTGAGTTGAATCAGGTCAAAGAACCCATTGTCGAATTCAATTAAGTTGTTTAGAGCATTCAGTTGAAATTGGGATACCTATATATATATAAACCAACCCCTTCAACAAGCTATCACTTATTTTGAATCATTCCTAATGTGTCATTATTTATGGGGTCAAATTCTTGCCATTTATTAGCTTATTTTTACTTCTTGATCAAAGTCAAAATTCCTTATGTCTCTTCCTTCTTTAATTATAAATTTTGTAAAATCTTCTAGCTATATTTAGTATTAACACAATAATATAATAAAAATTAAGATTGACTATTTTCTCCTTGGAGTTTTCAATTTTCACAATTGAACCCTTTTATAGTTGTAATAACACTTTGTTACTAACTTCACACCAAAATTGTCAAAGAAAAAGTTATAATTAATCCTAGATTTTTATCATAAGTAAACGAAATAATTAAGAAAATATAAGAGGATATATATATATATATATATATATATCATAAATGATTATTAATTGTTAAAAAAACAAACTCTTTGATGAGGAAATAAATACCCATTACCAGTCGTATAAAAATGTCAAAGTGTGATTCAAAGTGATTGTGTGGTCAGTTTCGAACAAAGAAACAAAACCCATGTTCCTCCTCCATAAATGATTTTTTTTTTTTGGTCCAAACTCCACGGCTTCGAAGTTCAAATTATGACTTGTGCTTTTTGTAATAATTAATGGGTCATGTTAACGAGTGTCATAAGGACACTCATTAATAATATATTTTCGGAAAGTTTTCATATTATTTTTATGGGAAATGTAAAAAATTATCAAAACATTAATTATTTTTTTCTTTTTTCTCATGAAAACTTTCATAAAATGAATCTTTAATAAGTGCTCTCAGAGAACTCGTTAGCATTTTCTATAATTAATTATAAAACATATGTTACCAACAATTCCTATTTCTCTTTGTACCTGCCAGCCAGCAGGTAAAACAGCATTTAATTCCCTCATTAATTATCCTGTTATTAATAACTATACATTGCATTAATCATATAACTGACATTATTATACCAAACATAGCATACACTTCAATGTACTTGAAAAATGTTCAACTCAAATATGTTTTTTACTTTTCAATTCTTTTTCCACATGTCTCAAGTGTATATTAAATTCTCGATTTTTTTTTAACTTCAAAAATTAATGAAACCCTTAACTTTATACACACTTAAGAACTTAAAAATATAATAAAAAACCTAATAAACATACATAGCTAGCTCGACCCTTAGTCAATTTAAACGGTTACTTAGAGTCTCACCTAAATATAAGGCCCCGTCAAAATTTGTGTCTATACATTTTAGATGTATTACAAAATTATTGTTAATTTTTATGTTAAAAAATAATAAAATTTCCTTAATTGATTAGTTAATTGTAATATAAAATCATTAAATTTTTATATTTTAGTAAACAAATATCTTAATCTTTCTTATTTTCCAAACGAATAATATGATTATTTTCTTTTTTTAAAAAATCTCTATAATTTAACAAGATCTCGCTAAATTTTTCATCTAAGATCACAAAAAAATTTGAGTCGCCCCCGTAAATATAGTATTGTAGATTCACCCTACAAGGGAAAAAAAATGATATTTATATAAGATGATGGCAAAATTACATAAAATATATTTAGCTTCATATGCTATTTTATGACTGTTTTATAACTATTTTATACAAATATGTGTCATTCTTGAAATAAAAAATATTATTTGATATTCATACAAAAATATCAACAGCCTATATTACGACAAAAACAAAAGTCTTTTTGAATAGTGCATTAGATTGTAAAATATAAATACTACAGTAATAAATAAGAAAATATATTTTCACACGAAAAAACACGAATCCTCAATTAAAAAAATGAGATGAGAAAATGTACACCGCGAAAAGTCAAAAATGAACCAAATAAAGAAAATGAATCATATAATATATATTAGTAGATTTTATGGGTGGGGAAATTGGAGAAAAACATAATATTAAAAAGTTGTAAGTATATAGAAGTAAAATATGAAAATGAAAATAAAGTCCCCCAGTCTTTACTCAAATCAAATGGAGAGAGAGCCTAAACAGTAGACTCCCAATCATTTCATCAGAAGACCTTTCAACCGACAGCCATAGACTTCTTTACACAGAAAACCTGCCGGTGATTCTCCTACACTTACACGTGTCCTTCATCAGACGGTAGTCAGCCCCTTTGACTTTTTGACCACAGTCAATAACCCTAACTATATTACCAACCAAACCAAACCAAAACAATTAAATATTATTATTTATTATATTTTAGTTTGTAATTAATAAAAATTCTCAGTTTTTTTTTTTAAAATATCAGAAATTCCCACGTGATTCATATCGGGATCAATAAACCCCGATAGAATAAATTAATATTATCTCAAATTCTTATAAAAATGTTACTCATGACTTGAATTTAAGATCTTATTCAAGATCTCAAGCTCAAACCATTAGACTTGAACTTGAAACCTTAAAAATAAGGTCCGAAGATCAAACCGCAAAACTGCCCCATCAGAACAATTATCAGTTTCTTCTCTCTATTTATTTGACCTTTTATAATCCCAACCTTTTTCCACCTTTCCTTTCTCTCATTTCATTTCATATTTGTCTCCTTTTGTTTTTTCACTTTACTTTTATTCATTCTTCTTCTTGAATTCAATCTTTTTGAATTATCTGCAACTTTAATTAATGGCGATTTTACCGGTAACCTCTTCAAGCTTAGACTTAACAATATCTGTGGCCGGATTCTCTTCTTCTCCATCTCTCCCCTCTTCTTCTGCCGGTAAGCATGCAAATTAAAGATTTTGATTTCTTTACAAAAGATCATCTGATCAGTTCCGATTGTATTGATTTTATGATATTTTAACTAATCCAAGTCTCTAATTATGAAATAGGGGCTTTTGCGATGAAAGATTTAGACATAAACGAGGTACCATCAGGAGGAGAAGATGAATGGAACACAACAACAGGAAGCATGGAAGATGAAGAAGAGAGCAGCAACGGTGGCCCACCTCGCAAGAAGCTTCGTCTCTCCAAAGAACAATCTCGTCTTCTTGAAGAAAGTTTCAGACATAACCACACCTTAAACCCTGTACGTAATAACCCTTTCAATTTATTTTTTATTTTTTTTTATTATTTTTTTATATCAACGTATAATATAAAATAAATGATCCCAGTTTAATTAATGCTTTTGGAGTTTTGTTTTATTGCAGAAGCAGAAAGAAGCATTGGCTATGCAGTTGAAGCTGAAGCCACGTCAAGTTGAGGTCTGGTTTCAGAACCGTAGGGCCAGGTACTGTTACCACTTACCCTACACATATACAATTTCATACTTACATATTTGCTTGCTTACACGTAAAGGCTTGTTATAATTTCATATGAGATCATATTCATAAAATTCTTTTATGCCTCTTCATTATTTTGTTGGTTCTTGGTATTAAAAGTAGGGTGCCAATATTCTACCGTATATAGTATTATTATACTTTCTCTTATAGATTTATAAATGTTGAAATTTATGAATCTAACTCAATATATATAAAAACTAGCTTAAGTGTGTAGGGTTGTATAATGCTTATATTTTAAGTTTGTTCATTCATTTTGTCGACCCGTGTATGATTGTGGTTCTGATACCATATTAAAATTCATGGGCATAATTCAATCCAAAATCTATATTGAGAGTAGATGATTGACCAATATTTATATTTTATCATCAATAAAGCAGAAAATAATTGATCAATTTTGACAAATACACAAAATGGTTTAAAACATAAGTACAATATTGATGATTTTATGGTAGCTTTGGTCATTGTCATGGATGATGATCAAAAGGGCACATGTGATTTCGATTAGTTATCTGAAATAAAAGAGTTTTTGGTTGATGTTATTTGACTCTCTCTCTCTCTGTGTGTGTCTGAATATAATGCTTTGTTTGAGTGGTAAGAAATCGTTTTCGGTGTTTTACTATTAGAACTTAAAATTATTTATTTTGTCAAATGGTTCTTAATGTTCACACATGGAAGAAGAAAGTATATGCTAAGTTCGATGAAACTATTTTTAGGTAAATATTAAGCAATGATCAAAAGCATTTATTGGTTTTGCCGGTCTTGCTGTTATTATTTGACATCTTGAAAAGTCCAGTCCAGTCCAGTTAATGTTTTTGCTTTTGAATATTTCAAAGAAGCTAGAAATAAAATTGGAAAGGAAATTTATTAGGAAAAAAGAAGAATATGCTTTTGCAAATTTCTTTTTATTTGTTTCCTTTCATCTTTTTTCATGATTTGGTGAGAATTTAATGTGTGTTTGAAAATGTTTGTAAGAAATGTTCTTCGTTTGATCAGCAATATTTTATGTAACAATGCTCTAAAATCTACCAAGTCTTTTGTAGGAAGCATTTTAATTTTTTTCCCCACTAAAAAAACCATATTTGTTTCTTCTTTAGGTATGTCGAAAAATATTTATGACTAGAAATAAAGATACCCTTCTAAAACGGCAAAGAAATAATGGAATTTCTTATCACTACGTCTGTCAAAAGCTAAAAGTCATTTTGAACAAGTGGCACAATTATGAACATGAGAAGATTAGGTGTTCAAATCTTGCTCATGTACATAATATAAGATCAAAAAAAAGAAATAGTAATAAATAAATAAATAAATAAAACTATAGTATATGTTTTATAAATTAACAAGACACATGCGATGGACAAGTAGCTCAGCAAATTCATGAACAATTAATATTGTAGTTATTTCATGAGCTCAGCTTTGGGCAACAAATGTAATGATAGATGTCTAAATTATATAACCCAATATAATGATAGCACGACATTGATTAAAAAGTTTTGGTTCTTCGTCGGCCTCGTGTGCCACTCATATTATTATTACCCTAATTAATAAAGTTATATTTGACTGATCATTATAATTTCTTGGAGTTGGACAAGCAATAGGCAATAGCCATGCATTAATTATTTGAATACGTGTTTTGCATTATTATTAATTATTAATTTACTGTTTATTTTATTGTATATATTTACTTGTCAAGCAAGCTGTAAAAATAGAATGATCAAAGACATTGAATAAATGCAATTTTTATTTTAGAAATTGGAAAACCCAAATATGCATTTATTGCACTTAGAAAGCACTGTGAAACTGCCTTTTTTACTATTATAGGAAGAAAAGCAACAATTAATTACATTAAGTGCTTTTGCTTATACAATAAGGACTTACTATCTTTTTTATGCTAACTTACCAAGTGATCATAATTTTAGGGGATATTTTTTTTGTAATATTTAATTACATTCTTATTTTAAGTAGTTATATATTCTAATCTTTCTCCAAAATATATGAATATTATTAAAATGTCAATAAAAAAAAATCCCTTAAAAATATATTAATTTTTCATTAATGTAAATAACAGGAGCAAACTGAAGCAAACTGAAATGGAATGTGAGTATTTGAAGAGATGGTTTGGTTCATTGACTGAACAAAACAGGAGGCTACAAAGGGAAGTGGAGGAGCTGAGGGCCATGAAGGTGGGCCCGCCCACCGTGATTTCACCCCATAGTTGTGAGCCACTTCCGGCGTCAACCCTAACAATGTGTCCGCGGTGTGAGCGCGTGACCACCACCGCCAATGATAAGGGCCCCACAAAAATCGCCGCCTCCCCTTCTACTACTGCCACCTTGTCCCCTAAAGTCGGGAGGCCCGCCCACCAATTACGGTAGCCTTCGGCGGCTTGTCGAAAAGAAAACATTTAAAGGACAAAAAGAAAATTAGTGTTTAGAGAATGTTCATAGTATTAGTAGTTTACAAATGTGCAAGTGTGCATGCATGAATTTATATATTTTATTTTTATTTTTATTTATGTGGTATCTAATCTGCGTAGATATCTTAATTAATTTCTTGGGGATTGTTTCTAGATCTTAATTTGTTTAGTTTATTGATTCATGTTTTTGTTAATTGCTTGCCGTTTTATTTTTTAATTGGATTAATTATCACTAACGTTATGACTAATCCAATGTAACTAAAGCCCATCAACACAAGTGGTCACGGGGTCTTTACTTATTCATCAATAGGTTCATTTCATTAATTGAGGTTCATAAGAGTGTAAGTTGAAAATGACTCACTCGTTTTCTATTTTGGTCCTTAAACATATGTGCCCACCGAATTCAATGATTTTTTTTCCTCTTCTCACTATTTGTCTATTTTCTTGATTTAAATATGTTGATAGTGATTTCTGTGACCAAGTATTTGAACAGCATGATAAGGGCAAAGATGAAATTTCTCTTAAGGGGAGGATGAATGTTCTGAGGATATTAGACATTCTTCGATCAGGCATGGTGTTTGGACCCGATTTTTTGGATTTGACCGACCTGAGGACACAACATGATACAGATTTCAGAGACCGACAATATCAGAGCTGAGACCGACCACTTTAGACCGGTAGCTCGGTTCAGCCCTATCATCCATCTTGGATCGGGAGAATGAGCTCGGATATTTTGGGTCAGTTCGGAAGTAGTTGGAGTAGATCGGCACAATGATTGGCCGTCCCCATGACGTTCGACGTGAGACCGAGACCGTTTGGACTTTTCCCTCTGACATGTATCACCGTATGAGAGATCTTTACATGCTGTCATCATAATTGTTGAGTGTGACAATGTATAAAACAGAGTGATTTGATGGGGAGTCAGATGACAGTTGGGGCAGAGAGCCCGTCAATCAGCCGGAAATCCACGTGGCTGACGTCATAAAGATATGGAATAGTGTTGTATTTCTATTAGTATATAAAGTGAGAGTAATCTCATTTGTATAGGTTGGTTTTAAAAAAAAAAGTCTTTCTCAAAGTACTATTTGTAAAACATCACAAAACAAACAGCTCGGTAACATTTGACCACCCTTGAAAAGAGGTCGGCCGAGCTCGGTCCCGTTATAAAACTAATACTCTACTTTGTTCTCGTGGATGTAGGCTGATTTATTCCGCTGAACCACGTAAACCCTCTGTTGATTTTGTGTTTGCTTATATCTTCTGCTAAATTTGATTTTGGCCCCATAACTAAACAAATTCACGGTTGGAGGAGGATCGTTCCGGGAGCATTATATATATATATAATATATATATAATATATATATATATATATATATATATATATATATATATATATTATTTTGAAGTATAGTGCATTGTTCTTGAGGACTCATCAACAAATTCAATAATCTTTCCATCTCATCCCATAATTCTTTAAAACGGTATAGCAAATTATATCGTTTCTTTGAATATCTTTTTAATTATATGTTTGAATGCATCAATGCAACAACCAAGATCCAAGATCCAACACAACACTTCTCGGCTTTTAGAAAGTGGGCCGGGTCTAAATTTAGATGCTGGGTTATAGAGGGACTGATCATTTTTGGGCCGAAGTCAATGACCAAGTGCAAGCCCATAAAAATGTTCACAATGAAAAGGAGGTTGTTTGATCAAATCTATAGACTAACGTTGTTATGATGATTTCATTTATGATATATATAGAGATGTGATAAGCCCTTACTTGTGAAAAGCTCATAGTCTCACAGACTCTCATCAGATTTGACATCTGCTATGCTCTTACAACCGTACATTTGCAGACTATAAAATGCAATCTTAGGATATCTGAAGGGCTTTCTTGGGCTTGTTCACGAAACAAATGTCCATTTCCCTCTTGGCCCTTGCTTGTAGGATAATGCTACTATTCACAGATTGAGTATGCAACTTCATAGGAATGCTAATAGTCATTTTCAAATAATTTTATTTGATTGATCCCTCAATTTAAGTCAAAAAAATATCAGATGCATACATGTTTTTGGATAAAACTTAATTTAGGGCTTTATGTGAATTTTTGATATATTTTCCAATTCTAAATAAAATTTGGGATTTCATTCAATAAAATACATAAATTTTTTTTTTTTTTTAAGATAAGCTTCGTGTACGCTTAGATCCGGCCCAAATTGGAGCAATGATTACTAAATTTGAATAAGTTGTTGTGGGCTAGAGAATTCTGATAGATTGGGCTGGCAGGTAGAATAGAATGCATGATCGGTTTTATGATTTTAACCGTCAAGACTCAAGCGTTTTTGTTTTTGTTTTTGGGGATTGTATTAATTGAAGTAGTCTCTTCATCAGTCATCAAAACATGGAAAATCTTAGTAAATGGACCCCTGTCTAGATTCTACAAGGCAACATTTCTTTTATAGGTGACATGAAACACTGTATTTGTACAA
Source organism: Zanthoxylum bungeanum (assembly GCA_019454045.1). Classification (NCBI taxonomy): domain Eukaryota; kingdom Viridiplantae; phylum Streptophyta; class Magnoliopsida; order Sapindales; family Rutaceae; genus Zanthoxylum; species Zanthoxylum bungeanum. Next base: position 47,189 of record SKCR01038537.1, on the reverse strand, counting down.
CTTAGGGCATAGCCTGTTGACTATTGAGAATATTTCTTGTAAAATCTTGACATTTTTGTAAGAAAAAAGATTTTAGAAAGTGGAAAGAAGGTCGACCAACCAAATCATCTTGGATCACATTTTGAAAATTATTATTTTTTTTAAAAAAAAGATTAGTTATGTTTTGAGAGCATTGTTGACTGCAATAACTTATCTATACTTTTCTTTTTTGAAAAAAAAAAGAAAAAAAAAAAATTACACATAAATAATTTAAAAGATATAAGAAGAAAAGCCGAGCCGAAATGAGAGGGGTATTGAAGGCCCATTTCCAGCTCGAAAGAATGTTCTTTCACGTGGCTGGCTTTGGAGGCAATAAATTAATTAATTAACAAGAAAAGATTAAGCAGTTACCCCACAAGCACACGGAACCCATACCCATTGTCTATGCAAATCAATTGGTGATTATGAAGGTTTTGTTAATTAAAATTGTGGACCTAATCTTTAGGTTAATGGGATCAAATATGAACAGCTCGAGACTTTTGAGTCAACCTCGTAGCTATGCCTCCTATTCACATGCATGTATAGAACTAAGAAGATTTTTGGTAGGTTAAATTTCCACATTACGATGCATGTGAAATTAGTCATTATCTTGGTCCACACCCTCCCATGGCTATAACCAAAAGATTCAGATTTGGTGAAGATTTGACTCAACTTTATGATCGATATCGATGATAATAATTTTAATATAACTAATCACACTATTAAAAACATATATATATATAAAATTATGAAAAACTTGTTGGTATAATTTGTGTCATTAAACAGTAATATAACTTGCAATCAAACAGATCAAAACAACAAAATAGATCTAGATGCATGAAACCCTAAAACCAGAAAACCATTAAAACAAACCAGAAAATGGAGATCACAGAATTGTCCAAGTCGAGATGATCTCTGTCCTTTAGAACTTATTGGCTCCGTCACAGGTGCTTTACGGATTCGTTTTGCCAACGTTCTCCCAGGATTACTTGGAATCTTCTTGTTCAAGGAGCACTCCTTAACAAGTGTATGAACTAGGAATATGGTGAAACTCTCTTAAAAAACAAAGGAAAACAATGTCTCTTATATATCAAAATCGGATTTCTTTCTGTATATTTATTTTGGATATCAAGCCTTCTTATATAAGGCATGGAAGGGTGCCAATAGGGCACCCTTTGGGTTGAGGTGCAACCCTCCAAATGATTATACCCCTCACAAGCACCCAATGATACCAACTTGACAGAAATACCCTTAAATAAATATTTTGAAGAATTTCTAACAATCCCCCACAATTCTTCAAATATTCACAGAGACACTTCAGAGAGTTACCATGAACTAAAGCTGCATCGAAATAGGTAGCTTTCGCCTTGAACCTTTCCTAGTGAGTGACAATCGGATTTACTTGGCAAACCAGTGACCCATAGTCTTGAACTGTTCTGTCGTTGGTGTAAACCAAGACAATTGCCAACACACAGCTTTAATTCGACCATTTTCCCGTTCTACGGTTGTGTTCATTTTGCCCTGAACAACGGTCCTTGATTCATCAAGTACTTTAGGGTAACCCGCCTTTAAAGGTTCCCATGGAAGCGTCCTCACTTCTTACTTGAAATAGGTGATCTTTTATGAAGAGGTAATCTGTCTTTACCCCCATTAGGACTCATCTCCTAATATAGTGATCATTAAAAGCCTTAGCTTATCCTAACCAATGACAGACACCACTCAGCGTCATTATCGGAATGGGAAAGAGTACGAAACTCTTCAGTGCTTGTTTTAAATTGCACAAAGTTTCTGTTGTCCCTTTTGAACCTAGATCTTGGGATCTCCAGTCAACTAGGTTGGGTTTCCACAGTGACAATTCTTAGATTATAGGCTTCAAGCCCATTCCCCTCGATGACTTCTCAACTTGCTCTCGAGGTAAACCTTTAGTTAGTGGATCCACTAGGTTTTCCTTCGACCTGACATAATCGATCGTTATTATGCCACTTGAGAGCAGTTGACGTATGGTATTATGTCTCCGACGTATGTGTCGAGACTTACCATTATACATTGTATTTCGGGCTCTCCCAATTGCCGATTGGCTATCGAAATGTATGCTAATCGCTGGCACCGGTTTGGCCCAACTAGGAATATCCTCCAGGAAGTTTCTAAGCCATTCTGCTTCTTCCGCTGTTTTATCTAATGCTATGAATTCTGATTCCATAGTAGACCGGGCAATACACGTTTGCCTCGAGGATTTCCATGACACGGCTGCATTACCAAGTGTGAAAACAAATCCACTCGTGGATTTGGAATCCACCCTATCAGATATCCAGTTAGCATCGCTGTAACCCTTAGTACAGCAGGATATCTTTCGTAATGTAGCCCATATTTTGAAGTTTCTCGCAGATACCTCAAAACTCTTACTATGGCTTTCCAGTGGTTGTGTCCTGGATTGCTCGTATATCTGCTAAGCCGATTCACAGCTTGAGCGATATCAGGTCGCGTGCAATTCGTGAGATACATCAGACTTCCGATGATTCTCGAATACTCTAGTTGCGATATGCTTGAACCAGTATTCTTTGATAAATGAAGAGTTAGGTCTACAGGGGTTCTAGCCACATTAAGATCCCCTTTGATATATTTATCGAGTATCTTCTCAATATAATGAGTCTGTGATAATATATATCCTTCTGATGTCCTAGAAATCTTTATTCCTAGGATCACATTAGCTATCCCCATATCTTTCATATCAAATCTGCTGGATAACACATTTTTGGTTGACTGAATCATTTCATGATTACTACCAATTATCAGCATATCGTCTACATAGAGACACACAATGACATATCCTTTTTGAGTTGATTTAGTGTACACACACTTATCACACTCATTGGTTTTGAACCCATTTGACAACATTTCTTTGTCAAATTTCTCATGCCATTGTTTCGGTGCTTGTTTTAATCCATACAAGGATTTTACAAGTTTGCACACCTTCTGTTCTTGTCCAGGAACACAAAACCCTTCTGGTTGTTCCATGTAAATCTCTTCATCCAATTCACCATTCAAGAATGCCGTCTTTACATCCATTTGATGTATTCCAAGACCAAATATAGCTGCTATGGCTATGAGCATTCTTATCGATGTGATACGTGTCACTGGTGAATAGGTGTCAAAGTAATCAAGGCCCTCCTTTTGTCTATAACCTTTTATGACAAGTCTTGCCTTGTACTTATCTATTGATCCATCCGTTTTCATCTTCCGTTTGAATATCCATTTGTAGCCCAATGGCTTACAACCTGGTGGAAGATCAACCAACTCCCAAGTATGGTTCTGTAGGATTGAATCAATCTCACTATTTATTGCCTCTTTCCAAAGAGGTGCCTCAGGAGAAGACATAGCTTCTTTATAGCTTTGAGGCTCATTTTCTAACAGGTATGTTAGAAAATCAGTTTCAAACGACTTAGACGTTCTAGCTCTTTTGCTACGTCTAGGCTCGATTGTCTTAGTATTAACATGATTATCTGATTCTAGGTCAACCTGATCACTGTCCTTGACAGCGTCAGTCGTTCTTTTGAGAGACACTGTGCGCTGTCTTTCCTTACAAGGAAACGTCTCTTCAAAAAATGTCGCATTCCTTGACTCAATTATCATTTCCGGATTGATGTCAGGAATCTCCGACTTGTGTACCAAGAATCGATACGCACTACTGTTGCGAGCATATCCAATGAATATACAATCAACAGTTTTGGGTCCTATTCTAACCTTCTTAGGTTTAGGAACCATTACTTTGGCAAGACACCCCCATACTTTGAGGTATTTGTAGGAAGGTACGAAACCTTTCCACAACTCATATGGTGTCTTGTCCAACCTTCTGTGAGGAAGCTTGTTAAGAACGTAGTTCGCGGAAAGCAAAACTTCCCCCCACAAGTTCTGGGGTAGTCCCGAACTTGTCAACATGGCGTTCATCATTTCCTTCAACGTTCGGTTTTTGCGTTCTGCAATTCGTTCTGTTGAGGAGAATAAGGAGCAATGGTTTCGTGAATAATTCCGTGCACAGAACAATATTCACCGAATGGTGAAACGTATTCACCGCCTCTATCACTCCTGATTCTTTTGATTTTCTTGCCAAGTTGGTTTTCAACTTCGTTCTTATAGTGTACGAAGCTCTCAATTGCTTCAGCTTTGCTTCTCAGCAAGTACACATAACAGAATCTTGTGCTGTCATCGATAAAAGTGACAAAGTACTTTTTACCGCCTCTTGTTTGCACAATATTCATGTCACATACATCGGTATGTACAAGTTCCAGCGGTTCAGAACTACGTTCTATAGAATGAAATGATGTTCGATGCATTTTTGCTTCAACACATGCTTCACACTTATGTTGGCCATCAATTGCAAATTTAGGTATAAGGTCCATGTTAATTAATTTACGCATAGTATCATAATTAACATGTCCTAACCTCCCATGCCATACATTTTGTGACACAATAATATAAGCAGACGAACTAGCTTTATTAATAGCACGGTTAACAGTCATTACATTTAGCTTAAAAAGGCCCTCAGTCAGGTAACCTTTTCCTACATACATATCATTCTTTGTCATTACAAACTTATCAGAAACAAATACAAGCTTAAAACCAGCCTTACTAAGAAGAGAGCCCGAGACCAAGTTCTTCCGAATATCTAGAACGTGCAGTACATTTTTCAATGTTAGCTCCTTTCCGGATGTCATCTTCAGAACCACTGTGCCTTGTCCAACCACCTGAGAGGTAGACGAGTTTCCCATTGTCAGATGATCGCCGCCATCGACCTTCTGGTACATGGAAAACATCTTACTGTCTGCACAGATATGACGAGTAGCCCCAGTGTCTACCCACCATTCTCTCGGATTCCCAACTATGTTGGCTTCAGTTACCACTGCTGATAGTTCCATCTCTGAGATATCATCAGTCAGCTGCTCGCCTTCAGTGACATGAGCCTCATTTTTTTTTCTTGCCCTTGTCCTGAGACTTCTTGTTTCTGCAGTCCTTTGACATATGACCGCTCTTTCCACAGTTGTAGCATTTTCCCTTGAACTTCTTGTTCCCAGAGTCAGCTCCACTGTTCTTTCTCTTTTTGCTACCCTTTACACCTTCAATGATGTTGGCTTAGACTCCAGAGTCTTGTAGCTGGCCTTCTCAGACATCCTGTTGTCCTCCTCGATTCTCAATCGAACACTGAGGTCTTCAAGGCTCATCTGTTTCTTTTTGTGTTTCAGATAGCTCCTGAAGTCCTTCCATGATGGAGGCAACTTTTCAATTATGGCGGCAACTTGAAACGTCTCACAAAGTTTCATTCCTTCATCCAGTATTTCATGAATGATTAATTGCAGTTCACCCAACTGAGACATCACCGTCCTTGAATCTACCATTTTGTAGTCCAGGAACCTACCCACGACAAATTTCTTTTGTCCGACATCTTCAGTTTTATACTTCTTCTCGAGAGATTCCCAGAGAATCTTCGCAGAAGTCATGCCTTGGTACACATTGTACAGGGTATTGTCAAGACCACCAAAAGGTAGTTCTTGCATAAGAAGTCTCCAGACATCCAAGTCTGTTCTCGCTCTTCCTTGGCCAATTCGGATTCACCCTCCACAGGACCCGGAGGATCTTTGAGGAATTTTGCCAACTGGAGAGTTGTCAGGTAGAACAGCATCTTGCTCTGCCATTGTTTGAAATTGCCCCACCAAATTTCTCCGGTTTTTCTCCATGAGAGACCGGTACCGTGATATTTCCGCTAGCCATATATAACTGGAAAATCAACAGGGTCAATTAGTCTACGAAAGACAAATTGCACAATGATCAACGAATGATCTTGTTCAAAGTGATATACGATAAATGTAGATATAAGTCAATCAAGATTGGATGGAATTACTTGTGTATTATTACACTTTAAATTCTCAACCAATTATGCAACAATCAAACAATTTCAACTTTATCACTATGTGTATGCTTGTGATAATTGAACAACCTAATAATAACTTAAATCTATACTACCAAGATTAATGTGTTAACAGTATATGATTAACCAAGTTAATATTATTTAAGTTTGCAGTTTCTAAGAATTACAGGACTATTTCGTTAGTGTCGCGTTCGTATCTACGTTCGAACGAGACTGTCCAGTGTGTGTGCGTTCGTGTTGCGTTTGATAACGCGTTCGAACGATGTGTTTCCAGAGAGTTCACGTTCGAGTAGCGTTTGATAACGCGTTCGAACAGAATGATTCCAGAGAGTTTGCGTTCGAGTTGCGTTTATGACGCGTTCGAACGTTCTAAGGCAGAAGGCTTGCGTTCGAGTTGCGTTTGAATACGCGTTTGAACGTTCTTACGAGAATTCAAATTTTTAGCCTTCGCGTGCGTTGGGCGTTCGAACGCCCTACAGGTTTTTCATGCACAGTTCGTATTTTCCAGAAAATATTCAAACCCTAACATGCAAATTACTATCTAATAACACGATCAATAAGTTCTTAAGATTGTTGGTATAATTTGTGTCATTAAACAGTAATATAACTTGCAATCAAACAGATCAAAACAACAAAATAGATCTAGATGCATGAAACCCTAAAACCAGAAAACCATTAAAACAAACCAGAAAATGGAGATCATAGAATTGTCCAAGTCGAGATGATCTCTGTCCTTAAGAACTTATTGGCTCCGTCACAGGTGCTTTACGGATTCGTTTTGCCAACGTTCTCCCAGGATTACTTGGAATCTTCTTGTTCAAGGAGCACTCCTTAACAAGTGTATGAACTAGGAATATGGTGAAACTCTCTTAAAAAACAAAGGAAAACAATGTCTCTTATATATCAAAATCGGATTTCTTTATGTATATTTATTTTGGATATCAAGCCTTCTTATATAAGGCATGAAATGGTGCCAATAGGGCACCCTTTGGGTTGGGGTGCAACCCTCCAAAGGATTATACCCCTCACAAGCACCCAATGATACCAACTTGATAGAAATACCCTTAAATAAATATTTTGAAGAATTTCTAACAAAACTTATTTCAACACTTGATCTAAATTCATATGATTAGTTAATGAGAGATCTGACACATCGTATATAATTTATCTCATAGAATTGGTTCATGAGAGATATGACACTTCTTATAAAACATATATACAAAAATATTTGTGTTATCAATTTCACCTATCATGAATGAACAATTACATTTAAAATAACTATGGATGAATTTAATCATACAACAATCCATAGCATTGGATTAATTAATGTTTAAGTTTTAGTTTCCATGATTTTAATTGTTATTGTTTTAAACACTGTTTCGATAATTAGTTTAGAATCCTTGAAATGGGGACTAATATAGTTTTGTCCACAAGAAAAGATCAAAGACCAATAAGAGGAAGAGCCTTTAATTTCCTTAACAGATGGTCTGATCAAATCAAAGGCATGTGATTATATAGTATGGCACCAACTATTAGGAGGAAAATCAGATCTTTTTAATAATATATCTTTCTAATAATAAGAGAATTCAAGGTAGTTGCCAAGTCGGGTTCCAATTTTTAATGTTCACATGTAACTATATAATATTTGTTGGTTTTCTTGATTAGAATCTGTTAATGCTCGATTTTGGGTTCGTCTTAGATGAGCGACCAACATCGTAGACAACTTTTGTTGCAAGAAGGAGAAAAAAAAGGGGAGTGACGGTTAATCTAATAGATGTGATAAAATAATGATTGAGCTCGAAATTATGGAGGAGACTTGCTAGAAAATAGTTTATTTGATCTTTATAAATAGATAGGGATGAGGATAAAAACCGAAACCGAATTGACATAATCAAATCTGGTTCAGTATTTAGGTTAGCTTAGGATTTGTGTTAAATCAATCGGTTTTAAGTATAAAAAACCAAAATTATAATTTAATGAGTTATAATTTGAATTAAACCGATCGAATTTATTTGGTTGTGTTTATAATTTAATGATCTCATATTTTCAAAAAAAAATTATAGTTTTTAAATACATAAAAACACAAACATTTTATCCTCTCTTTGTTTTCTCTTTGTTCACTTATCATTTCTCTAAGTCATACAACTCGGTTCACGATTCCCACCACATTGTTTGGTCAAGCTCTTAAAAAAAAAAGTGCCCCCACCGGTGACTTAAAATCATTGTACTAGTTCTTGATTAAGGATTTTTTAGCCGTTTTAGTGCCAAAATTATTAAGTGGGGTGCGAAAATTGGCACCTTATCCTCCCAAAAGAAAAACCAAAAATGAAAAAAAAAATGGTAGAAAGTATTTATAAGAAAAGTACCTTACTAATGCATATTTGTAGTTTGTAGTTTGTAGTTACCTTAATTAAAGGTTGTGCATGCGGTTCGCATTAGCAAAGGTGTGATGGGATTTGGGGCTCCATCAAATAGACAAGTTAAAATAGGGAAAAAAAAACCAAGATCTTATCATTGGGGGTATATATATATATATATATATATATACTAGTTTTTGCCCGTGCATACGATACGGTGTTATAGTATTTGGCCCGTGCCTACGGTACGGTGTTACAGTATTTACTCGTACCTATGACACAGTGTTACAGAATTAAATGATTTTATTTTTTAATTAAATGATGTCAGTGCCTATAGCACGGTGTTACAGTATTTGGCCGTGCCTACGGCACGGTGTTACATAATTAAATGATTTTTTTTTAATTAAATTATTTTATTTTAACTTTCTATTTGAAAATTTTTGACCATTTTCATCAATCAATTCACTCTATTTCCTCCAATTACCAATGAAATGATCTGGGCCGTCAATTAAGCCACATAAAGAGAGCCGTTGGATACACTCTCTTTCCTCCAGAACATTCTCCTTTATTATATAGATGATTATAAATTAATTCTGATCTCTTATAATATGTAAATAGACATCCATTTTTATATGTTTCACAATTCTTATGGATTAAATTAGATTCGCATACTTAAAAATTACATATTTTCTTATTTTACAAGTTTATTTATATTAGTTTTTTTTCCTACCTTTTTTTAACACGGCATGAGGACCATAATTACACTACTAGAAAAACACTGATTTATAACTTCTTAAAACAGTCATAAATGCCATTTTATGACTGTTTTCAAAAAATCATAGATCCCGTGTCATAAAAATTTATGTCATTCTATTATATCTGTTATCAATTATTAAATAACGTCATATATCAATCATAATTTATTAACAATTAACAATTATTAAATGATGACATTCATATGTTAATAAATAATGACAGTTTGTTATCATAAAAATACCAACAAGTAAATATTTTATTTTTTAAATGATTTTATTTTTAGTTTTTTCATGATTTAAATTCATTAAATTAATACCAATACGCGCGCACACATATATATATATATATGTATGCCTAAATTCCAAAATAAAATCATTGCTATCATTTTTAATAAAAATAAAACACTAACACATTAGTTTATTCACTAATCTATTTAAAATGAAACGGACAAAATTGATCCAACAATACTCTTAATAATTCAATACATTAGCAAAGTATTTCAATTTAATTTTATTCTCTTTGATACTCTAATGTTTCTTCAAGCTTTATTTCTTCTGCTTCAAGCTGAATTTTACATCTAAATTTTTCTTCTTATAGTTTTAAGTCATCAACATTGGCAAAATAATGTCATACACCAGGTCAACAGTCTCATCATGAATTATGTGCCGCTCATTACAACCAACAGCATGAAAAAAAAATAAGAAAATATTAAATATGTAACACAAATTTTATCTATTCATTAACTAGCAACTAAATTAGAAGAAACCAAACAAAATTATTGACGGCTGATTTTCGTTCCAGGGATAATTCGGGAAAAAAAAATCACTCCTCGAACAAACCTCATTTAATTATGAATTTGTTTGGTTAGAGGATCAAATGCAAATTTGGCAATGAAACTAGAAATACAAAAATTACAAAAGATTTAACGTGATTCGATGAAATGGATCCAACCTACGTCCACAGATGCAAAGAAAATGAAGTTTTTATTAAGTGCTCGGGTCAAGACCGACCTGCCTTACACTACACTTTTGCGATATTTGACATGTTATGAATATATCTTAATTGTCAATCCTCCAAGGAACCAACCCCCCTAATTGAGTATTCTGCTCCCTTATATAATGTGAGTGGATCCACTATGATCCAATAAGTGACGTCACGTCGTCACCCACGTCTTTCTGCTATAACTGCCCATTACTCGTACGTTACGCCTATCAGTCTTCTAGTGACTCTAACTCTCATGTAAGGTTTACATCATCCATACATATGCATAAGGTTCAACAACAAAGATAGTAGATTGGAATGTACCCATACACAGTAAGATATAAAGTGCCTTCTAGCGTCGATTATTTACACACATCTTCAAACAACAATACAGTGTTTAAAAAATTGTAGATTGGAATGTATCATCACCATACAACTTTGAAGTATCAAAGATGGTTGCTGCTTGGGAAATTGAGTTGAAAGGAAAAATAGCACCTATAGTAAACATGATCATTTGGTAATTAAAACTTAAAAGGCACAAATCTATAATGATGATGCAAATTTAATTATTTTAAGAAACATTCACGAATAATAAGATGGTAAAGAAAAAGAGTAACATAAGTAATCTGCCTAACAATCTGATGGAATAACCCTATTAGGATGGCGTACTAACTATTAATCATTTATAGATTTTGAAGATATGATCATACCAAGAATGAGAATGCACCAGAGGCAACAAAAAACATAGTCTTTCAGTAAAAAAACCTGAGAGAGAAAGCAATAAGAATCTAAGTTAGTTCATAATATTTAATAAATTTCTACAGGAAAAAAGTATATATAGAATGCATACCGAGTAGATTTTATGCAACAATTTTAAAACTATAACAAGAAATATACAAGTAATGATGATATTAAAAAAAAAAAAAGTGTAAATAAATAACCAACCTCCATATGCAACCCCAACCTTGACCCTAGTCTTGTAAGCAAACTTCGTTATCTCTTCATGTATATGAAAATAAAGAAATAAAAACAAAACAAAACAAAGAAACCCACAGAACCCACCATCTTCAATGGCCCCCTCGAAATCCCATAAATGATCGGAAAACAAAACCCAGAAAATATACATCAAATAAATGGCAAATATTTTAGTTTTGGTCGAACTGCAACCGAACCGTAGATCAACAGTTCGGTCTACGGTTCGATTGCGGATTTGGCCAAAGCCGAACCGCAACCTAACCTTAACCGGCCGAAGTGTAGGGTTCGGTTTTGGCCGAACCGCAACCGAACCATAGATCAACAGTTCGGTCTACGGTTCAATTGCGGTTTTGGCCAAAACCGAACCGCAACCTAACCTTAACCGGCCGAACTGTACGGTTCGGTTCAGTTTAAAATTTTGAAACCGATTTTTTAATAAATTAAATTAATTTGTTATAAAAAATAATAAAAAATTAAAAATTTATTAAAGAGTAATTAAATTAATTTAAATCATTATAAAAATAATAAAAAATTAAAATTTACTAAAGACATTGATAGTTTATTTATTATTTTGTAAAAAAATGAACTTGCACTTACATAAGCTGCATACGTATCCTCTTAAAGCATATGAAATCAAAGCTCACGTACTTTTGTTATATTTTATTTTTAATAATTTACCCTATTAACATTTTATTCATCGTCATCTGGGGAAGACGGTCCAGTTCTTGAGCCTTCGGTTCCAGTTGTGTCCGTGTTATCACACAAATCATCAAACATTTCTGACTGATTTTCTTGTTCACGACGTTCCGTCCTAAACCAATCGTCAAGACACGTTTAAGCTTCTAACGTCTCCGATTTCAACCTTCATCTTCTGTCATGAAGAATATTACCGCCTATACTAAATATATGCTCTGTAGATACAGTTGAGACCGATGTCGCTAATACCTCCCTTGCAATCACGACCAGGACTGTAAACAATCCTTGATGTTTTTGTCACCAATCAAGGATAATAAATTGAGGAAACTCGAAATTTGTCGTTAGATATGCATTAATTTATGAATTAGTAGTGGTGGTATTGATTGACATTGATTTTTTACTTCGCTGTATTAACCAACTTCTACTAGCAAGAAGCTTAGATTGTTCAGTTGGTGCATTCATGAATTGTGTAGTATCAACTATTTGAATATTATATCTACTAACATAATCATTATAAAAATCAAGTAAAGTTCTCCTAACATTATCAATAACTGAAGAAACAATCATAGTTCTTTCACCTAATAAAGCATAAAAATTTTGTAAAATATTTTTCAAATCTTCAATTTTAAACCTTGGATCCAAAATAAAAGCAACAAGATAAAATAATAGTATGTCTCTATAATAATTAAGATATTTTGTCCTCATTGATGCAACACATTTTTTAATTGCATTTGAAAGATCGTCAACAACATTGTTAGGATCATCAAATTCGTTATTAGGATCATCAAAAACATAAAAATTAAATGTTCAATGACAATAAATTTAGTTAGATTATCTTTCCATTGAGATTCATTATATTTAAATAATTTAGTAGAAGAAGAAGAACCTGGACCGAAAGCAGAAAACCTTGTCATTTGCGTTTGTGTTGTATCAATCACAAACACAGTTTTATGAGTACTCCTCATATGACCCGTCATAGTTCCATACCCACCGGTGTGTTTGTAATTTTTTTCACAATAATTGCAGACATCATTCTTCTCACCAGTGATATCATTCACGATCAGAGTGAAATATTTTGTCAATATTTCAGAACTTCAATTTCTCACTTGAATAAGTGAAGTCGTTTCGCCGGTGGTATGTTGAGTGATATCATCAGCCTCAGGAATATTAGTGTTATGTGATGAGCTTGCCATTATAATGAATATATTGAGATAATAAGAGAATAAATTGATTGAATATATGAGATTGAGAAATTGATAAAATGAGAAGAGTAAATGATTTTGTGGTTTTGAAAAATGAGTTAAATGGTTATTTATAGTGTTTTTTTTTTTTTTATGATGCCTAAAATGCCCTCAAAATATAGTTGTTGAGAGAGATAAATTAGACATTTTAAAATTTATTATTATTAAAAAATAGTTGTTACGGTTCGAACCGGAATCATAATTGTTACGGTTTGAACCAGTCCAACCACCGTTTTGGACGATTGGAATTTTGGCCCAACCTTAACCGAACTAGACCCATCCGGTTCGGTTGCGGTTTGCGGTCTGATTGGTTAACGGTTCGGTTACAGTTTGAAACCGCAACCGTGTACATGTCTATATGTGAGTAGAATTTTGTTTCCAGATTCCAACCAATATTAGAAAAAACAACATTGCTATGAATCAATAACTAAATAGGCAATTTACCCAAAGAAAATTTCAGAAATTCCCTACCTCAAGCTTGATCAAGACCTAGGAGTGTTTGTTGGCTTGGATTCAATTCCTAAAACACACATACAAATGGGTAAACTGTGTTCACGATGAAAAAAGACAGGAAAAATGCAAAATAATAAGGAAACCAGTTCCACATTAACCCACATTTCCAATAAAAAGAAAATAAACAACACTAACAATAAATAAATAAATAAATAAATAACCAATGCAAAATAATAATAATAAATGCACTAAAATAGAAACCAACACTATTTCTATATAAATCAGATCTGATTCCATCAAAATGAAACCCAAATACAAAATTAATCAAAATACCCACTTGCATTTTCGGTTCCCCATCCGATATCGAGTGCCAAAATAACCAAAACCACATAGCCAAAATAACCAAAACCACATATATTAATTGCATGTTAAAAAAATAAAAAATAAATCCAAACTTCAACAAAATATTAGACAAATGTAGGTTGGATCATCGAAGATAAAGCGTACCTGAGTGGAGAATCGGTGAGTACAGATATTACTTACTGAAGAAGACGCTGAAGATGGGGATACGAAGCTGGGCGTGATGAAGATTAACCAGCCGAAATATATTACTTACGAAGCTGTTGTGCGTGATGAAGAACACGCTGAAAAATGCAATTGGACGTGATGAAGAAATTACTTACGAAGCTGTTGGGGGTGATGAAGATTAACCAGCTTCTGAAATCAATAAAAAAATGTTAATTTGGATACATTTTGGCTGTTTGCAATGTCTCTGTGAAATTTCGTTGTGGAGGGAATTTTGGGCGTGAAAGTTTAGGCAATTTTGTTGTGGGGGGGAGTAGAAGTGGATTTAGAGCATTGAAATTTAATATAAGATTGGCTTCATAATTACCTAAAAATCTTTTGGCCGAGTCGTAATTTTTTCCAACATAAACACTTTGGGTACCTAGGTCTCTAGTTCGAACCCATATAAGGCGACGTCTAGAAAATGGAACGTCGTCCAGGAACGACACTTCTCCAATATGGGAAAACCGCTAGATCAAGTATTTGAATAATTGAAAAGACAAGGTCTTTTGAAGCCGTTGGACCCACAGCAGGAACCGATGACTAAATACGACACCCAACCTATTGTTGTGCGTTTCACTAGTTCCGTGGTCATAAGACTAAAAGATGTGCTCGTCTAAAACACGATATTCAAGACTTAATCGATGCTAGCAAGATACTTGACCCTGAAGAAGCTTCGACCATAAACACTGACCGAATTATAAATCATCAAAATTGCATTGCATCCTTCTTTTCTCGTTATGTAATGACTTTTTCCCAAGTTCGATGATAATAAACTTAGTCTTTCTCAAGAATATCATGTCTCTTGAAAAATTAAGTATGTCTAAATCCTTAAGGCAATTCTTTAACTTTGGAATCACTAGCAGAATGCCTTCCAAAATATTGCGCACTAAAACTGACACTTAAAATTGTATTACTTGCTTAGAAATAATTTATAATGGTACAATTTGCAGAGATAGACAAAGCACTTGGAACTCATTTGATTCCCTTCTAGAAGTCAAGAATGAGATGACACAAGAAAATTTGAAAAAAAGAAGAGAAAAAGTAAAAGAAAAGGAAAAGAAAAAAAAAGGTGAATCCCACAAAAATCTACTCCGCTATTTTAATTGTTTAGTTACCAGGAGTGTCGTGAACCCTACGAGTACTTTTGTATCAAACGAAAACTCAAATATAGAGTATGCAAAATGACTTGAGTAGGTGAAATTATTGAGTAACTAGGGGCTCGCATCACAAATGTGAAGTATTTGTGTCAAAAGATAATTTGACGACTTAAGGAAGCTAAAGGATAAAAATAATAAATGAAATAAACTTTTAAGAAAACCTGTTGATTCTTAACTAGATGTTAGTTTGGCTAGGCAAAGGAAGGGATAAAATGAACTATGGTGCTAGTATTAAT
Source organism: Zanthoxylum bungeanum (assembly GCA_019454045.1). Classification (NCBI taxonomy): domain Eukaryota; kingdom Viridiplantae; phylum Streptophyta; class Magnoliopsida; order Sapindales; family Rutaceae; genus Zanthoxylum; species Zanthoxylum bungeanum. Next base: position 31,832 of record SKCR01038537.1, on the reverse strand, counting down.
CAACACTTAATACCAACATAAACCAATCCGGGTTGCACGTAATTCTTTGTCAAAGAATCTCACACACACACGGAGAAGCATTTGAAAGGTGAAACCTTTGTTGGAGTTGAATTTTGGATTTGGGCAATGCTCATACTTTGAAAAAAGACGAGATTTCAAATATATTTTTTTTGAGAACAAACGAAAAGTCATTGCATGATGAAAAAAATTTTGAAAAGAAAAATCGAACCCCAAGAGATAGCCTGGATAAAAGGCGAGACTAAACATGATAACATCTTCACGGAAAAGCATCGCGACTTCTGCAAGCTGAAAAACGGACATGCGACTAGAGTTCATTTACATACATGCATACATAAAGATAACGTTTCTTTTGCAAGAAATTAAAACAAGTAAAGAAGAACTCTAGAGAAATGGAGAATGCAATCAACAGTTTAAACCTCAAAGACACGGAGCATCCAAAATAAAAATCATTGGGGGCGAGGTCCGTCTGAAAGAAAATAATGGGGGCAAGGCCCGCCTAAAAGAGGATATCGGGTTTTAGAATGCCTACAACTCCCGTTGTGCAATTGGGTTTTAGAATGCCTTCATATCATAAAATTAGATGTTGATATGCCTGCACCAGAGACGAGTTTTGGAATCAAAAAATTATGTTTTGGAATGCCTACAACGGAAAACGGGCTTTGGAATTGCGTTAAGATTAGGGAATCAAATTTTTAGAATGCTTACGATAAAAAAATATTTGGAATACCTTGAGGCAAATAGAGGCTTTGGAACACCTTGAACAACAAAGGGAATGTTAGAAAAGGATCTCCCCAAAATGAATTGGAACGCCAACGAATTTGGAACACCAACGGATTTGGAACACCAATGGGTTTGGAACACTGACAGATTTGGAATTCTGAATGAATTTAGAACGCCAAAAGAATTGGAAATGGTTTTGGAATGCCAATGGACTTAGAACGCCAAAAGAATTGGAAATGGATTTTGAACACCCAAAAATTTAGAAATCTAGACGAAATTAGAACACCAAGGGTGATGTGATCCAGAATGAGTTCTGTTTGTTGGGCCAAGTTAACTTGAAGTTGTGGCTGATTGCATGGCTTGGTCAGATTGGTGTATTTGGGCCATTTTGGTGGATTTGGAAGATTCATTGGGTTATGGAGTTTGGTCCATGCATGAGACTTTATATGAAGGATTTATTATGTCTAAATCAATAATGAAATGGGTTTTGGACGTGCATGGTCTGCCTTGATTTATTTTCGGCTTTATTTCCGAATGGTGCATTAGTAGTGGCGGGATTTGTGCAGTCTTCGTATTTTGGTTGTAACTTTCCCGTCCAATGTCCGATTTTGGTGATTCAAGTTGTATTGGAAAGAGACCTCGTAGCTCTAAAACTTTGTAGCTTACATAAAAGTCAATTTCGGACTTATTATTGGTCAAAGTGAGGACGCAACATATCCCTACAGTTTTTATATTTTATATTTTTAAGGTTATGTGTTGTTTAAGTGCTGGGCTGAACTTTAATTATATTACAAAGCCCATGCACGAAATTTTAAAGTATTTTATATGTTATTGGGTTTATTTTATTAGGGTTTTATTATATTTGGGTAGAATTAAGGTTAGCCACCTATTTAAAGGGGCATTATTCATTGTAATTGAGAATTAACTAAGAATATATCTTTTTACAAAATAAATTGACTTGTGTCATCTTGAGGGAGTGGATTGTTCCTTGGTTTTACGGAACAAAAGCTTATCAATGTGTGGAAAGCGTTGTGGCGCTGTATCGCTGTTCAGGATTCTCCAAAGAAATAAAGAAAGGTTCTTAAGGGCAATGTTCCTTAAAGGTTGAACTTGATTTTGGAATGATTTTATTCTTACAAAATCAAGATTCGCGGTTCTTGGGGCTTAGAACACGTGGAGGGGTTTGCTTGGCTTTGTTCCAGACATGTTTCTATCATTTGGTATCAGGAGCTCAGGGTTCCAATGTCAAAATTTTCTCTATTTTTATCGTTTTATGAAGTCTTTATATTTCTTTTTTTTTCTTCTCTTCTAGTTTCATTTTGTTTTTCTTTGTGTTTTTCATGTTTATGACTGCATCTTGGATGTCATTATAATTTTCTTTCATGGTAATAGAATTTAGGATTCAATTCTTGGAGTTTTGAGTCAATTCGAGTCGAAATTGTATGTAATTTTCGGATCAGTTCGGTCAGAATTTTTCAGCCGCACACTGAATTTAAAAAGGATGTAACTTTTGATCTAGAAAGCGTTACGAGACCTATAATATATCGATTTACATGTACTTGATGATATCTAGTCAATAGTGCACAGTTGAAGGCAGTATGTTCTCATATTGGGTCTCAATTTCTGGTCCGAATATTAGTTACAGGATTTGAGTCAGTTTCAGGTTCTGGTTTCTAATCAGTTTTGAATCAGTTTGTTTGTTTAATTTGCATGCGTAATTAGGATTTATAGAGTCATTATCAAAAAAATTAAATTCAATTTTTTTGCAAGAGAAATAAGAAAAGTTCGATCAATTACCTTGTGTGTTAAGTTGTGCTAGGGATTGTCTTAGTGTTCCTTAATCGAAAATGAAATTTTTGGCTGAATTTATCACTGAGTTTTGAATCTGATTTTTTTGAGTTTTTATTTTGATTCTTACGTGGTCTTTTTTTTTTTAATTTTTTTTTCGCCTTATTGTTTATCTTGTCTTTGTCAATTTTTTTTGGTATTTGTTTCTTGAGTTTGTTTTGTTAAGATGGCCAGTGTGTTGGTTGATATTATGGGACAACCAAGAGATAATATCTTTCGTACTAGAGTATTTGTGAAAGATGAGGTGTGTAGTGTGATTATTGATGGGGAACATTGGGCTAATTTAGTGAGTACCAATCTCGTGGAGAAATTGAAGTTGCCATTGCAAAACCATCCTAAGTCTTATGTGTTACAAGGCTTGCCTAATTGTGCTGAGGTTAAAATGGAGTATCAAGTTATGGTTGCATTTTCTACTATGAGGTTTCATGATGAGGTATTATGTGATGTGGTGCCTATGCTTGACTGTCATGTATTGTTGGGTGGTTTATGGAAATATGATATGCAAGTGTGGCATCATGTTGAGAGGAGTAAGTACATTTATGTCACAGAGCGGAGGTCAGTGATTCTTCCTCTTTTAAACCACAGCAAGCCTATACAGATCAATTAAAAATAAAGAGAAGAAGTGAGGTTGAAAAGAGGAAAAAAGAAAGAGTTGCCGAGTGCTTGGAAAATAAACTTGTTATTGATGTTGTGAATGTAAAAGAAGAAAATATGGGCATGTTAGTGAGTGAGCAAGTAGTGAAGAGTGAGTGTGATGTGGAGGTTGTTGTTATTGCTGAGGTGGATGACTTAGCTGTTGCTGGTGATGATAATTTTGAAGCTCAATGCATGGCTAAATGTATTAATGAAACTACATGTGTAGTCGAATGTGTTGATAGTTTTGAGCATCCAAATGAGAATAATGAGTCGGGAAATACTTGGGTAAACTCATGTGAGAATTTTGTTCGTGTTAAACATATAAAATTTGTTATGAATGAGATTAAGAATGTGAACTTAATTAGGAATCTCATTGGGGCAGTGAGTCCGATGAAAATAGATTTTGAGGAAGAGTGTGGGCAAGAGGGAATATTAGGCATACATTATTGTCCTAACATTGACATTTCTCATTCGTGTGATTTTTCTTTATTCCAGAATAATCATTCAATTCATTTTATCATTACTATCTATGATCCGGGCATATATTCGAGGACAAATCCTTTTCAAGAGAGGGAGAATAATGTGATCCATAATGAGTTATGTTTGTTGGACCAAGTTAACTTGAAGTTGTGGCTGATTGCATGGCTTGGTCAGATTGGTGTATTTGGGCCATTTTGGTGGATTTGGAAGATTCATTGGGTTCTGAAGTTTGGTCCATGCATGAGACTTTATATGAAGGATTTATTATGTCTAAATCAAGAATGAAATGAGTTTTGGACGTGCATGAGCTGCCTTAATTTATTTTCGGCTTTATTTCCGAATGGTGCATTAGCAGTGTCGGGATTTGCGCAGTCTTCGTATTTTGGACATAACTTTCTCGTCCAATGTCCGATTTTGGTGATTCAAGTTGCATTAGAAAGAGACCTCGTAGCTCTAAAACTTTTTAGCTTACATCAAAGTCCAATTCAGACTTATTCTTGGCCACGATGAAGACGCAACATATCCATATAGTTTTTATATTTTATATTTTTTAAGGTTATGTGTTGTTTAAGTGTTGGGCTGAACTTTAATTATATTACAAAGCCCATGCACGAAATTTTCAAGTATTTTATATGTTATTGGGTTTATTTTATTAGAGTTTTATTATATTTGGGTAGAATTAGGGTTAGTCACATATTTAAATGGGTATTATTCATTGTAATTGAGAATTAACTAAGAATATATATTTTTACAAAATAAATTGACTTGTGTCATCTTGAGGGAGTGGATTTTTCATTGGTTTTACGAAACAAAAGCTTATCAACGTGTGGCAAGCGTTGTGGCGCTGTATCGCTGTTCATGATTCTCCAAAGAAATAAAGAAAGGTTCTTAAGGGCAAGGTTCCTTAAGGGTTGGACTTGATCTTGGAAGGATTTTGTTCTTACAAAATCAAGATTCGCGGTTCTTGGGGCTTATAACACGTGGATGGGTTTGCTTGACTTTGTTTCAGGCAGGTTTCTATCAAAGGGATTGGAGATTGATTCAAAACATTGACAGATTTGAAAGGCCAGATAGACTTAGGATGCCAATGGATTTGGAATACCGATGAAAATTGGAACATTTAGAAATCTGTGCAGAATTAGAGCGCTGAAGGATTTGGAACACTTTCAGATTTAGAAAGCCAATGAAATGATTGAACTCGGGAATGACGACAGTGGAATGAAGCCTCTCACAACTGAATGAATCAACGAACCCAATGGTCCATCATCCCACGAACCAAATGAATCAGGGGATCTGAGGGTCCCTCATCTTACGTACCGATGGAGTTGGAATGCCACTAGATCTAGAACGATAAACGGATTTGGAACACTGATGAAGTTAGAAAGATTGGAAAAGACTAGCACGACAATAGATTTTGAGCACCACTGGACTTGGAACGCCAAAGACATTTCGATTTGGAATGTCAATTCTCAGAGACAAAGTTACAGATAGAGATCAAGGCATCTTAGACCGATCGAGGCATCGGAGGACTTACGGGTTCATCAATCAACTCTCAGTAAAGGTCGAAGCACCTCAACCGATCGAAGCATCGGGGGACCTACGGGTTCGTCAATTATCATAACAGAGATCGAGGCATCTCAAACTGATCAATGCATCGGAGGGCCCGATGGTCCATCAACCAACAATCAAACTGCCACCAGAACAATGGAGGTCCAATAATGCCAGATGAGTCAGATAAGTAAAAATACATGCATGACTTTGATAGACTTGCCATTGTCACACACTGCATAAGCATACCAAAGTGTGGGTGATTGTTGACATTGTATTTTTACATGGCCCAATGTTGAGTATCTTATGGGAACACCTCCTGCAAAGTTTAGGAAAATTGTAAGGTTTAATGCTTGAGTTAGCCACCAAACCCGACCAGACTTAGCTATAATATCTGATCAAACATACTCTAAGTTTGGCAGGATATGCATCGAGTTTTAAATTTTACAGAATGATTCAATCTCTTTATTTCTTAGCCAAATTCCATACAACTTTACTTACCTTGTTAACCGATTTCCTTAACAGAATGATATTTTCCTTGTTAACCAAACCCTACATACTATAGAAAAGATATCAAAACACACAAAATGGGATTATTTTGGAACGTTAAAAAAACCAAAACACAGTAACCTAATTCCCATCTCCAGCAAGACTTAGCAGCCAAACCGAACTTTCAGAGGTATTCTCGGAGCCGAGTAACACTTGAGGTACGACCTAAGGGCTCCTAAAATTTAAACTTCGTATCTAAAACCTATTGTTTTATTGACGCCTCAAATCTGGCCGGACATCCTGTATGTGTGGCCGGACATGTATCTGTCATACAGAAAGTCTGGTCACATGAATGGCTACAATCAGCCTCAAATTTCTTGTGGTATATAGGATGAAAATTCAGACATAGATTATATAGCTGTATCCGAATGAATGGTAGTACAGTTTACACTCGGGATACAACTCCACGTACCACCCCGAAATTGATGCGCCCAGTTTTATATCTCTTTTCATTATTATTCTACTTAGTATATGATTACCATGCGATTTATTATTAGCATTACTACTTGCTTGATTGTTTTCTTTGGTTATTGCATCACCATTCTGATATTGGATCTGTAATTATTTTTGTGCATGAGCCTACGTTTCTAGTTACGCAGCAAAATCCAGCCATACTTCTTGTAAATCCGGCCGGACATTATTTGAAATTTCGGCCTTCCATGTAATTAAATCCGACCTGGACTCCATAAGTCCAAGCCAGTGAAACATGCCTCCGAATCTATTTTGCTTTATCTTCTGACTGCTATGAAACATGTATCATTTTTGATTGCGATATAAACTTCTTGTGTGTGATTTATGCATTATAAGACATGGGGATCATCTTTTGAGTTTGGATATTATACTTGCATAAGTAAGGGACCATTACGAAGTTAAACAGGTTTAAGGTCGAACCTTGAGAGTGGTGTAGTGTAGCCTTAAATCATTCTCAGTGTCTTATACTGGGTGTCGACTCATTTATTCTCCGGTTAGTCGCCTGTGAGCTAATTCAAACTCTCTACGAGCTGCGAGCTCAATAATATCGTGGTCGCTGACGTTATAGGCATACCGATAAACCCTACTTCGCTGCTACACAATACAATATTAAACCAATGAAAAATAAAATTAAAACATAACAAAATCCCAACACAAATAACCCGAGCTTGATTGATTTAGTATCTTTTTGGGACATCTCATTCTAATCTTCAGATTCTGAAACAACGTCGCCCAACCAACTTCGAAGACTTTGTTTTGGAGCATAATAGACAAATTTTTTTTATTGTCAAAATAGTTGCTAAAAAAATCCCAATTAAAAGTAGCTTTATTTTTTTTAACCTTTTTGAGACATCTTATTCTTATCTTCATAATCTAAAACAGTAAAATAACAAACAAGCTCATTCATTGCCAGTAACCACTATGCATGCTTTTAAAAAACAAAAATAAAACCAAAATTTAAAGAAGTAAAATTTATTTCCTTTTTGAGCCATCTGGTCATGAATCTGATCTTCATATGTTGAAGCATCAACACTATCAACAACAACCGGTGCTGGTCAGCCACCTCAGTTTTATCAACAATATAAGTCTATCAAACCTCTTCAAACTTGAAAATGAAGTAAGTGATATGGTGTTTTTTCAACAAACTTTCCGAGTATAATTGCACAATCCCCAACTCAATTAAACAATATAAATAGCCACAAGGTTTAATCCAGCTTCAGCTTCTTCAATTTCTTCCATTATTAGCTGATACATTTTTTCACGGTAATTATAGTAATGATTGGTTTCAGTTTAAGTTATTTCAACTCACCAGTCAGGATTAGGAGTGGCAAAAATCCCCGTAGAATGGGAGATCGCGGGGATTGTATGTTAGGGGCGAATACATATATAATTTTTTATACTCGGTAGTTGGACGGTTCAAGTATGGATATTGCTATTTCCGTATTAATAAAGGTTAAAATCCCAGTATCAATGGTCCTGAGGACAGTTCACATAAACGGTCAGCTGAGACTCCAAATTTTAAAAAAAAATTAATACACATTGAACGATGAAACTAAAAACACTCTCTTTTGTCATTAGAGACTACATATTATAGAAACATATCTATGTCTTCCAAAACTCAGGACCGCCCATGTTCGGTAAATTATCGTATTTATTTATTTAAGAATCGAATATGAATATTGACATCATATATAAAATCTAACCGGTTGCCATCCTTAGTTAGGATATCATTAATGGAAACATTTAAAATACGGGGAGTGTAGGAATTGTGTAAGAGTGAATGTGAGAACTTTCTAAAGCCTCTGTAGCATAAAGGGATGTAGATATATAATTGATCACGTGATCGAACCTGTGATTATTATAGAAACATATAAAATCAAGTTAAATTTTCATTATATATATTAAATAGAGAAGCTAACAATTTAATAATGAGAGAGTACGAAATTTGTTTTATTATTATTTTTCTAAATAAACAGAATTTTTACACTAGATTCCCAAGGTTTTGCCCATACAGATGTCCCAAACAAGCTCTTTTTTTTTTCCTTATACAAATTTACTAAAAAAGTTGCTACTTGGAAAAAATAATTTTATGGTGGGTATGCTTCACAGCCCTAAAAGTTGTCACTTTTTTATGTGATATATTTGATACTGTATTCAATCATTCATGGGACTAAAAGGAATTGTAATTTTTAGGTACTTGAATATGATTGATGTTAATGGCACATGAACTTCCATTTTCAATTATATAGATTCCCTTTGATAGATGTATGAATATATAATCCAAATCATTAGCTCAAAAAAGGGATTAATTTCTTCTTAATTTGAATTTTGACATTTGGGTTAATCTCAATTAATTTAATTAATTAAATAATAATCTCCAACTATATTAGTCAGCTCTTCTTTCAAATCTCTGACTTCTAAGCTTTATTCATCTTTATAAAAGAGAAAGAAAGATTGTCAATAATATAAATATTTGCAAACAAAATAATTCATATACATTAAGGACATGTTTGGCAATAAAATATTCTTGCATTGCATTGCACTGCATGACATTACTGTCGTAATGCTGCCACTCCAGCATTAATAAAAAAAATTATATTTCGTCAAAACAAAAACTCCACTATTTTCCTTCTCTTCGCCAAACCCAATCCAAGCTTCAAAATTCATTTCACAAATGGAACCCATAAACCCTAAGCCTCATCATCTATCAGTTCAAGACCAAGAACAGTCAGAAGAATCAAAAACCAAAGAAGCCATGAACAAGGTTTGCTGTGCGAGACTACGCGCAGCAGCTTGGCAGGTCATGCGTCGCCACTAAGTGGCCACGGCTAGCGCAATGGTAAGTGCCGTCACAAGTTAATTTATAGAATTTCAGTGATAGAAGAGATTTAAAGAGAGAAATTATAATTTGGTTGAAGGAGGAGGAAAAAGAATAATAATAAATATAAAAAAGTCACTGCAAAAAATATATGTAGTATTTGGTAAAGAGTTTGATGAACTTATAAGATAACTTAAACTCTTATTGCAATACTTATAATATAGTTTATACTCTCCATGAATAGTCTTAATCAAATGGTGATTTAGAAATTTAATATTCTTGTTAGTTGACTTTTTTTTTTTTTTTTTTTTATATAAAAAGGTTATATACTACTTAAAATTATAGGAAAAAAATTATTTTTTCATAAATCTAGAAGAATATTTTAATTAATCACAAAAAAAAAATTAATATAGTGTAATGTCACACCAAGTATTATATAATATTGATATAATACAATACAATATAACATCAAATATCATAATACAATATTAATGTAATATACCCTAATATAATATATCATTTATTAAATAATATAAATTATAATATATCCTAATACAATACAACATGCTAAACACACCCTAAAGATGTATAATATTTACTTATATGGTTTTAAAATTGACTCGAACGAACTATTATTAAAAAGGAAAAGAAAACTATTGTTATTAGTAGATTTTCGTATATGGCCAAGACTTGATCCATTAATATGAAACGAGAACAATTTGTGTGGAACAGATGTATGGATGACGTGATATGACCCGTCACTAATAATTTGACAAATATACATCAAATCTTTAAACCAATAATAATAGATAGATAAATTTATTAATTAACATGTGACATATACTCATTGGAGGCTCAACTACTCAAACATAATTAATCGAATAATATCATGTCGGTCATACGGATTTTGATAGGCTACAAATCGAGAACCCTTATACTGAAAGCCGCCTCAGCATATATGCCGACGATTAAAGCTAGGATCCCTCAAATATAAAACCTCTTCAGTGAAAAAAACCAAAGAAAGAGGTCGTGACTCTACAAATAAGAAAATTTCTAATATACAACGTTGATAATACACTATCCAAACAATAATAATATCTTTTCGTGAGTATTAAATAGTAAAAAATAATTTTATTAGTGATAATTTTATTTAACATATATTATATAAATTTTGGATAATAATATCATATACTCATATAATAATAGTATCAAAAAATTACTCTACAAATAAAATCTACCCTTACAGTTTAGAATAAACAAAATAAAAAATCAAAGCAGATTCCTATGAAAACTGGGATAACTAAGTGGATAAAAATTAAAGAATCTTAATTTTACCAAAACTATAATAATAGTCCTACTGGGATTCTACCATTTACAAGATATAAATGAAAATTCAATATACTAAAAGGTACAAAAATTCTCTATTCTACTCTATTTTACACATTTAACCAGACACATACCATAGAAATCGTAAACGATATCGACAATACTAACCAATATTTTTTTCCTCATTGTAACTGATATACCAAAGAGAACCTCAGTAACTCAAATATCAGAAGATTTTGGTCGATAACGGTTGGATATGTGTGTTGGAAAATTCTGTAATAAACCAAGTTATATTGAGTTATAATGAGTCTTGAAGAGCTTGGGTGTGTTTGGACCACATCAGATGAAGATAATAGAGCTTCTGTTCATGTTGCAATCATTCTGACGTTCGAACGAGTTTCATTTGTGGCGCGTTCTTCATGAAATTCGAACGAAAGCTTCCAGAAGCCATGTGTCAAGTGATGTTCGACATCTCGTTCGAACGAAAGCGTTCAGAGACCATTCGTTCAAGTCACATCATTTTTTACGTTCGAACGAACCTTTCTAAATGTCTTTCGTACGAGTAGCGTTCGATATGGTGTTCGAACGATTTTGCAGATCAATTCGCATTCGTCACGCGTTCTTCAGGCATTCGAACGTCCATGCGCATCCTGGCTATTTTGGACTTGTTTTAAAAGCTATTTTGGACTAAGAAAACTCTACCTGTAAAAAGAAAAACATAACCTCTTTACCATTGTTGGAAAAATATTACCTAACCCTATTTTGCTTTTATTTTTCAACTCTTTGAAGAGTACTCATCCTTGAAGACTTAATCTCATATTTTATTCTTTGTGAGTGATCTTCTTTATTTCACCATCATCAACCTTTCAAACCCAAAACCTAGTCAATATCCTAAACCTTTAGAGTTCTAAGGTGGAGGTTGGTGATCGAAGTTCTGATATACGAGTTAGCAGATTTAATTCACTGAGACTTTAGAGGTTCTGAAGAAGGCTGCTTGATGCAGGCTTGAGGAGTTCTTCGGGTTATTACAGTAGTGGGAATAGATTTGGTAAAGTTGTTGCTTAAGGTCTTTTCACTATCTCTGTAAGTTTTTCTCAAATAGTGGATTTGGGTGGTAACCATTACGCGGAGTGATTTTTCTCTGAAAAAAGTTTTCCACTTCGTAAATAAATCTGATTCACTTTTGTTTACTTTCATATTTATTTTGTTTGGTTATTTATTGCTTTTATTGCAATTTATTTATAGACTTAAGGGTGCTTAAACTCTAACCATAGAAACTCTACCTTAGGTGTATCTTACATAGAGTAGATTTTCATAATTTCACATATTACACATTATGTATTTTTTTTTGGTATCAGAGCCTTGACCTGGATCCTTGACCATTTAACTATAGATAAGAGTCAACCATTGAATTATCCTACATTCTTTCTTAGGATAAATTACCCTCATTGGAAGGTGCACCTAAGAGCGTTCCTCAAATCTATGGATGAGAGGGTATGGATTTTTTTGAGTATGTTAGGACAGTTGTGGAACCCCTAGGGTCGGATCAGTGCCCCGCACAGCGAAAATGAGTCTAACCCATGGATATCAAGCATGGGTGTAATTTTAAATTATTTAATGAAATACTATATTCCATTACGATTGTATAGGAAAAAATCGGGACTGAATCGAAGTCTAGAAGCTCAAGAACGGAAGAAAATAAAATTATCACGCGCGCGAACATGACGCGCGGGCGCACCGTGCTCGCACTGCGCAAATGTGCTGAATTTTTTTTTTATTTCTTTCTTTATTTTCTTACTTCCTTGAGCTCAATTTTCAGTGAGATGAAAGAATTAGGGTATTGTACCTTAATTTCTTCCGATTTTCCCTAAACACTTCAAAAATACCCAAAATTAATTTTTAACATCAAAACCAACATCAACACATATTATAGAATAAAAAAAGTTCAAAATATAAAATATTTTTACAAAAACATAAATTATTCTAAATACGCACTTACGTAAATTTTGAATCCAAAATACAAACCAAATTAGAATCCCAATAAGAAATGTCTCGTGAACAATTCTAGGTCACCCAAATGTGGTCAAGTGATTCTAGAATGGTAGCCATAACTCTAAGCTTTAATTTAGAGTTCCAAACTCTTATTAATTATTCCATGTCCAACATGAACATTTTTGACCTAATTCGTAAGCATGTTGTGTTTATACTTCTAAAGTATCCTAACACAATTTATTAGTTTTATTTCAACATTAAGCTATATGTTCATGCATCTAATACAAAAAGAACATAGCTTAGGAGAAGATCAAACCTTACCTTAGTAAGCTTGATGCAAGATCAAATCTACTTCTCCTTTGTTGAAATGGTTGGAGAAACTCCAAGGTGTGCAAGCTGACTTCAAGATCCAACCTTAATTTCCAATGCTAGCAAGCTTCACTTCAAGGTCCAATCTTGATTTCTCCTAGATGAAATATTGTAGAGACCTCACAAGCTTCTCTAAACACTTCTCTAACTTAGCTAATCTCTCAAGAATTACTTGTGTATAGCTTACTCAAGCTTTTACTTATGATTATACTTCTAATTAAAACTTTTATAAAGCTTGTTATTTATAGCAAAACTTAGGTAATTTTTAATTAATAAAAGTTGTGATCACTTTTAAGTAGGCTTAATCCAATTTATCCAAATATGTATAATTAGTTGTGACTAATCTTCATTGTCTCCCGCTTTAATTTAATCCAATTAAATCAAATCAAGGATTAATAAATGGATTAGTTAAATATTTTCCACTATGATTTAATTCAATTAAATCAATCCAAAACCACCTATTATTACATACTTACAATTACCATAATATCCTCGAATGGTAGAGATAATTATGATTTTACAATTAAGCCCTTCTGTAATTATTGAACTAATCTAATTAATTCAATTAGGTAAAAGTAAATAATCAATGTTATCCAATAACACTTGATTATCTTAGTAGATAATTATAATATCGAATATTATCTTTTTTTCAAAATTAACGGCTGCCCAAGTGCTCAACGAGTACACTTCATATTGGGACTCTATAAGTTTAGACATGTTCGTCATACAAGCCTAGCTAATATGTAGGCAATTCGGCCACCTCCGAATTCGCGAAGAACACGAACGACCTTTCTGAACTATACAAGTCGAGGTCATCACATATGTTTAATAATCCCTTTGTCGTAGGCTATCCGAGTTGTGCTTAGGAAACATAGAATATATCATCAAGTTTTCGAGGCGGACATCTCATGTCGACATATCCACTATTCTTCATATTTGATGCGATCCACCCTAGGTGATCGACTTTGGCCAAAGATATAAGAATCATGACTTTACTCACATGGATACCTAAACCCCTTATAGTACATATACGGGCCGACAGATCCTATCTTGCTTCGTACTTGATTACTGAGTATATCTGTCCACACCCAACGAACATCTAGAGGCCAGACCATGAAAGGTTTCTGACATACATGGCATCAAAGTGTGGAGGATCTAACACAAAATCAATGCTATCATATAATCAAAGGATTATATATGCTACTCGACGCGATGAGTTTCCTATTGACGGTGGTGTGTACTTCCAAACTATTAGGAATCATCTATGAGTTATTCAGTATTCGATTCAACGAATACCCACATGTCTGTACGAGTTTCCAAAACTCATGGTACATCGGGTTAAACCATTGGAACTCCAATTCCAATATTTGATATGTGTCAGTCTTCTAGGTTATAGGAATTCGACCGTATTCTAACACCAACGACTATGCATATTTACTTTAAGAATAGTTTACACCAAGTGTCAAGACTATTCTACGGTCGATGTCATTCTTAGTATATCTATACATCAATATAATATGCATAATGACAATACCATTAATTAGGTATGAAATGAAAAATGTCATTATTTTATTAATAAATAATAAAATGTACAATTCGGATTGACACTCCAAGCACCAACTCCATCAAACTCCCACTTTGGATGGTACCGTAGTCTCATCTTCTCCACATGTTTATCGAATATCTTATAATGTAAGGCCTTTGTAAGCGGGTCTGCTATGTTGTCTAGTCCTTAAACCTTCAACACCACTATTTCTTTTCGTTTAATTATCTCTCTAATTGCGCGGTATTTTCTTTCCACGTGTTTAGACTTGGAATACGCCTTTGGCTCATTAGCCTGCGCAATGGATCCATTATTATCACAATACAATGGGATCGAATCCGTAATATTAGTCACAACGCCAAGTTCTATGATAAAATTTCTAATCCAAACAGCTTCTAAAGCTGTTATAAATTCCGCCTCAGTGGTGGAATAAGTTGTTGAGCCTTGCTTTGAACATCGCCAACTAACAACACCACTGTTAAGGGTAAATATGTATCATGATGTAGATTTTCTATCATCTGGATCTCCCTGAAAGTCGGAGTATGTATAACCCTTAACTTGTAGCATATTTTCTCCATATATCAGAAACTCATCCCTAGTACCTTTAAGATATCTAAGGATATATTTCACGGCTGTCCAATGATTATTACCTGGATCAGATTGATATCGGCTGGTCATACTGACGTCGAAACTAATGTCAAGTCTAGTACATAACATATCATACATTATGCTTCCAATACAAAAAACATATGGTAAGTTAGACATTCTAACTCTCTCTTCCTCAGTCTGAGGTGTCATTTTCTTCGAAAGATATATGTCGTATCGGAAAGGTACATTTGCTGCCTTGCAGTTGGTAAAACGGTACATTTCTAATATCTTATCTATGTACGTCGATTGTGACAATCCTATAAGCTTCATAACTCTATCTCGGTAGAGCCTTATACCTAGTATATAGGAAGCTTCACCCATATCTTTCATGGAGAAGTTCTTGCAAAGGTAGGCTTTCACACTTTGCATCATCCCATATCATTTCCTATGAAAATGATATCATCTCTATACAAGACTATGCAAACTATCATGTTCCCACTAACTTTCTTATAAACATATGGTTCTTCCTCATTTTTTATGAATTCAGATAATCTAATTATCTCATCAAAATGACGATTCCAGTTTCGGGATGCCTGTTTAAGTCCATAAATAGACTTTTGGAGCTTACAAACCAAGTTTGAAGTCTCACTGGATATGAGACCATCTGGTTGTTCCATATAGATATCCTCTTCAAGGAATCCATTTAGGAAAGCGATTTTCACATCCATCTACCATATCTCATAGTCGTTATATGCAGCAATGACTAAAAGAATCATAATAGATTTTAGCATGGCTACTGGTGAAAAAGTTTTATCATAATCAATCCCAGGAAATTGAGTGTAACCTTTCGCTACTAGTCGAGCCATAAAGGTTTCCACATTTCCATCGGGCCCTCGCTTCCTTTTGTAAACCCATTTACAACTAATAGGCTTAACTCCTTCAGGAAGTTCAACTAAGTCCCAGACTTGATTGACATGCATTGAATCCATTTCGAATTTCATGGCTTTCTGCCATTTTCCCGAATCGATATCCAATATCGTTTCTTTATACGTAGTCGGATCTGTTTCCTCCAAGAGGAGAACATCAAGGCTCACATCAGATGTTAAAAACAATCTTTCAGGAGGCCTTTATAATCTATTCGACTTACGTAGAACCTGTGTTGTAGATCTTTTACCTATTTGGATCTCTGGTTTCATCTCAGGATCCTTACTGTTGGGATCAAATCATCAAGTTCAATCTTTCTACAACTCCCACTTTCTCAAAATAACCTTTTCAAGAAAAATTGCAAAGCGAATAACAAATACATTTTGTTATTTGGAATCGTAGAATTGATATCCCATGGAATTATCAGGGTATCCAACGAACCTACATTTATACCTTATGGGTACTAGTTTATCTCGCTACGTAATTCTAACATATGCAGGACAACCCCAAATCTTTAAATGCCTAAGACTTGGATTTCTACCGAACCATATCTGATATGGGGTCGTAGAAACAGCTTTCGATGGACCCTATTAAGTATGTAGACAGCAGTAAGTAAAGCGTAACCCCAAAGGTAATAAAGAAGATTTGTATAGCTCATCATTGTTCGCATCATATCCAATAAAGTACGATTTCTACGCTCAGACACTCCATTGTGTTGAGGTGTTCCTAGTGGGCTATATTGGACGAGAATTCCATTCTCCCTTAAATAATTTCTGAATTCTTAACTCATGTATTCACCACATCGATCTGATCTAAGGCATTTGATGAATTTACCGGTTTGTTTCTCTACTTCGTTTCAGAATATTTTGAACTTGTCAAATATTTCCGACTTATGTTTCATCAGATAGACATATCCATATATAAACTTATCATCTGTGAAAGTCACAAAGTATGTTGAACCATCATGAGCGGTATGATTTAATGGACCACACACATCGCTGTGTATTAGTTCCAGTAAATCTCCAGCACGGTGTCCAGCACCTAGAAATGAGGCATTTGTCATCTTTCTTTGGATACATGACTCATAAATCGGATAAAGATCTAAGGTAAGATTTTCAATCAAACCATCCTTTACCAATTTGGATAGACGTCTAACACTTATATGGCCAAATCTCATATGCCATAATTCAGTATTATTTAGTTCATATTTCCTACTTGTATTTTTCTCTACATTAAAAACATCTCTATATGTTTCCAAAACAAAGTGACCGTTTGATAAAGAACATTCACATTTCAATAAATTATCTTTATCATACAAACATAAAGTTTCATCCTTAATGTTTATTTTATATCTCTCTTTATCTAATATTGGCAGTGATATTATTTATCAGATAATTGAAGAAACATAATAACAGTCATGCAAATCTAATTTACATCCATTTGGGAGATTTAGAACAACTGTTCCTATGGCATTGACATCCAATGTCTTGCCATTGCCAACTCTAAGTTGGATCTCCCTTTTATTCAGCCTTTTTTTAACCCTCATTTCATGTAGAGAGTTGCAAATATAAGTAGGACTGCCAGTGTCTAACACCTATTCATTATTTACATCTAAGGCTAATGAGATGTCAATAATTGGAAAAATACAAAGCATACATGAGGGTCCTGCTTTTCCTTTCAGCTCTAGACAGTCTTTCTTCCAATGTCCAAACTTCTTGCATTGTAGACATTGATCACGAGCTAATTTCAGTTTTATGCCTTTGCGCTTCTTAGAGTTATTCTTTGATATATTCTTCTTCCTCATTTTGATTTTCTTTGACTTCCCAGAAGTCTTTGAAGAGCCAACTCCACTATGGAGATATAGTGTGGGGTTGTCTTTCCTCAAATCGTGCGTAGCATGTTATGAAGTTCTTCGTATGTGGCTTGCATCGAATGCATATGAAATTTAATACAAAACCAGCATAAGAACTAGGCAAAGAAGACATAATCAAATTACGGCTCAGCCGTTCATCAAACAAAATGCCCTGTCATTCCAGATATCGAATCTGGTCGATCATGTTCAAAACATGAGTGTTGACATCTCCTCATTCCTTGAGTTCAGCACGGAACAATTCCTTAGACCTTCGATAAAGTTCAATCTCTTGATTCGCCTCGAACAACTCCTTGAGTGTTCGCATGATGCTCCAAGCATCTGGTACTTCAATGTACTATCTCAGCAAATCTGGAACCATCGATCCCAAGATGTATGATTTCACCTTCAAGTTATCATCCTTCCATCTATTAAAAGTTTCTCGCTCTTCCGGAGTGGAGTCAGGATCAATTTCAACAGGAAGTGGATTGACAGTGACATAAGCCAACTTTTCAAATTCCAAGACAAATCGGATGTTCATTTCCCATTCGAAATAGTTTTCGAATCCTTTTAGCTTATTGGAATCCAAAAGTGTCATCAGTGGATTAGCGACAGCCATCTACAAGACAATATTTTTTAGTAGTAGCATAACAGTTTTCATTTCAAAATAATAACACTAATTGATTATGGAATTTTAAATCTATTAGTGCTTTCCCATTACTTTACGTAATTCTGTAATCTCCCTTAGCGGAAAAATAGAAACTTGACTATCAAAATTTCATAACGGGAAGTGGATCTCATGGCATTTACTCCACCTCATACTAATGACGATATTGGCCTTTATAAACTCATTAGGTAGACCTCCAAGGTCAATCACCTCATGTGACTCCTAGTTTGGTCTTGAACCGTTTCTTATCCTCACACTAATGAAGATATTGGATTAAGACGTTTTCTAGGTGTATACTTGTAAAGGTGCACTAATGAGCTTTGTATGTACACCCTCACACTAATGACGATATTGAGTGACTGTGTTAACTCATCACGCTACATTTAATATTTTACCGGAGTGACCTAAGTTCTGAGTACTTATACCCTCACACTAATGACGATATTGGATATAAGTATTAAGAAATCATTCATCTTCGTATTGACAAGACGGATCATCCAATAATGCTCCAACATTACTAATATTATTACTTAAATAAAGTAATCATCTAATCACGAGAGATTTTTGACAATCAAGTCATTAATTTAATTAGGTCAAAGTTTTAATTTAAAATATGTTTTACATATCCAATATGTCTTATGCATAATTAAATTAAAATTATTATGGCATAGATTCAAAACATATGTTGTGTGGTTAAGTTTTGCTACTGAAACCATTCTGTTGGAATAGTTGTGGAACCACTATGGTCGGATCGGTGCCCCGCGCAGCGAAAATGGGTCTAACCCATGGATATCAAGCATTGGTGTAATTTTAAATTATTTAATGAAATACTATATTCCATTATGAGTGTATAGGAAAAATCGGGGCTGAATAGGAGTCCGGAAGCTCAAGAACGAAAGAAAACAAAATTGTCACGCGCGCGCTACAGTGCGTGCGCACACTGCACAAATGTCATGACTTTTTTATTTCTTTCTTTATTTTCTTACTTCCTTTAGCTTAATTTCCAGTGAGCTGAATGAATTAGGGTATTTTACCCTAATTTTTTTCCGGCTCTCCATAAACACTTCAAAAACACCCAAAATTAATTTTTAACATCAAAACCAACATCAACACATGTTATAAAATAAAAAAAAAAAGTTTTTCAAAATATAAAATATTTTTACAAAAATATAAATTTATTCTAAATATGCACTTGCGTAAATTTTGGATCCAAAACACAAACCAAATTAGAATCTTAATAAGAAATATCTCATGAATAATTCTAGGTCACCCAAAGGTGGTCAAGTGATTCTAGAATGGTAGCCATAGCTCTAAGCTTTAATTTAGAATTCCAAACTCTTATTAATTGTTCCATGTCCAACATGAACATCTTTGATCTAATTCATAAGCATGTTGTGTTTATACTTTCAAAGTATCCTAACACAATTGATTAGCCTTATTTCAACATTAAGCTATGTGTTCATGCATCTAATACGCAAAAGAACATAGCTTAGGAGAAGATCAAACATTACCTTAGTAAGCTTGATGCAAGATCCAATCTACTGCTCCTTTGTTGAAATGGTTGGAGAACCTCCAAGATGTGCAAGCTTGACTTCAAGATCCAACCTTGATTTCCAATGCTATCAAGCTTCTTTTCAAGATCCAATCTTGATTTCTCCTAGATGAAAATTTGTAGAGACCTCACAAGCTTCTCTAAACACTTCTCTAACTTAGCTAATCTCTCAAGAATTACTTGTGTATAGCTTACTCAAGCTTTTGCTTATGATTATACTTCTAATTAAAACCTTCCTAAAACTTGCTATTTATAGCAAAACTTAGGCAATTTTTAATTAATAAAAGTTGTAATCAACTTTTAAGTGGGCTTAATCCAATTTGTCCAAATATGTATAATTAGGTATGACTAATCTTCATTGTCTCCCACTTTAATTTAATCCAGTTAAATTAAGCCAAGGATTAGGAAATGAATTAGTTAAATATTTTCCACTTTGATTTAATCCAATTAAATCAAGGCAAAACCACATATTATTACATACTTACAATTACCATAATATCCTCAAATGGTAGAGATAATTATGATTTTACAATTAATCCCTTGTGTAATTATTGAGTTAATCCAATTAATTCAATTAGGTTAAAGTAAATAATCAATGTTATCCAATAACACTTGATTATCTTAGTTGATAATTATAATATTGAATATTATCTTTTATCAAAATTAACCGGCTACCCAATTGCTCAACGAGTACACTTCATATTGAGACTCTCTAAGTTCAGACATGTTCGTCATATAAGCCTAGCTAATATGTACACAATTCGACCACCTCCGAATTCACGAAGAACACAAACGACCTTTCTGAATTATACAAGTCGAGGTCATCACATATGTTTAATAATCCCTCTGTCTTAGGCTATCCGAGTTATGCTTAGGAAACATAGAATATACCGTCAAGTTTCCGAGGCGCACATCTCATGTCGACATGTCCACGATTCTTCATAACTGATGCAATCCACCCTAGGTGATCGACTTTGGCCAAAGATTTAAGAATCCTGACTTTACTCACATGGATACCTAAACCCCTTATGGTACACATACGGGCCGATGGATCCTATCTTGCTTCACACTTGATTACTGAGTGCATCAGTCCACACCCAACGATCATGTAGAGGCCACACCATGAAAGGTTTCTGACATACATGGCATCAAAGTATGAAGGATCTCACACAAAATCATTATTATCCTATAGTCAAAGGATTACATATGCTACTCGACTCGAGGAGATTCCTATTGACGGTTGTGTGTACTTCCAACTATTAGGAATCATATATGAGTCATTCAGTATTCATTTCAACGAACACCCACAAGTCTATACCAGTTTCCAAAACTCATGGTACATCGGGTTAAACCATTGGAACTCCAATTCCAATATTCAACATGTGTCAGTCTTCTAGGTTATAGGAATCCAACCGTATTCCACAACCAACGACTAGGAATATTTACTTTAAGAATAGTTTACACCCAGTGTCAAGACTATTCTAAGGTCTATGTCATTCTTAGCATATCTATACATCAATCTAATACGCATAATGACAATACCATTAATAAGGAATGAAATGAAAAATATAGTTATTTTATTAATAAATAATAAAATATACAATTCGGATTGGCATTCCAAGCACCAACTTCATCAGATTATGGGTGGAAAGAACCCATGGTTACCCTGAACGGTGTCTCTACTCCCAAGGATAAACTTAACCGGCCCCAAGAGGAGTTTGAAGTGAGTAATAGGAATAGTAAAACTATTAATGTCATACACCTTGCCATTTGTTCCTTAGATTTAAAGAGATCTCCATGTTTGAGATTGCCAAGGATGTTTGGGACATCCTTGCAACTGTTCATATAGGCACATTGTCTGTCAAGAATAACAAACTTCAAAAGCTGGTTACTAGGTTTGAAGTCGCTGGTATGAAGGAGGATGAAACCTTCTACGAATTCTATGTTGAAATTAACGATATTGTTAATTCCAATTTTAACTTAGGTGAAACTATTCTTGTGAATCGAGTTGTTAGGAAAATCTTTAGGTCCTTACCTGATAGATTCTCGCCCAAGATTACTGCTATAGAAGAGAGCAAAAATATATTTTCAATTGAAATTAGAGGATCTTGTAGGTAACATTCCGGTTTAGGAGAGTAAACTTTCTGGTTTTAGAAGGTCTTAAAAAATAGTTATGAAAACTATGAAAATGGAAACTTGTGATTCATCTGATGATGATAAAGATATTTCACTCTCATAGGCTGACATGGGTATATGTATGAAATGATTCAAAAAGTTTCTCAATCCCAAGAAAAGTGATCGTGACACTGATAAGAGAATGGTTGAGAAGCCTAGGGAGAATAACAGTCATCTTAGAACTGGTAGAAAATAGACTAGAAATAAGAGGGAAAAGAATCCCCGAGTCATTAAATGTCACGAGGGTCAAAATTTTGGACATATTCGATCTGAATTCCTATTTACATAAGTCTAGGTGGAAGAAGGTGATGATTGTGTCTTTGTGTGATGATGAAGAATATGATGATTTTGGATCGAAAAGAAAATTTACTTATATGGCGTTTAGTAGTGATGTGAGCATTCATGAGGAGTCTAATATAGTCGACGAACCTAATGCCAAATCAGAGTGACTCTGAGCAGAGTGAATCTGATGATGAGGATGACCTCTAGAGAGCCTACATCGAACGATGCTTGAGAAGAGTCTGATTGTTGTTGCAGACCTTAAAGAGAGAAACAAGAGCTTAGAAAGAAGAATTAAGTCCTTGGAAAAAGAACTTGAACAGACTCGATCACAGCTGTCTGCGTTCTCACTCGACCTAAGTGCTCCATGCTCAAAAGAACAACAATAAGACTAGGAACACATCCCCTAAAAATGAGTCCATCACATTAGCTCAATGGATTTCAGCCTTAGCCTATCAGACCAAACTCATCAGTGAGAAATTATTTATGCTGACTAGGAACTCTATATCAAATAAACATCCTAGGCAAGTTTGGCTTATGAGAGAAGTGTGTTATGTGGCACACATAGCTCTCAAAGCTAAAGATAACCAGATGTGGTATTTTCATCATGGATGTTCCAAACACATATGTGTACGCTTGATAATGGGCCGAGCCGAGCAGGGTTTTGGCCAAGCCCCATCCCTAACTCATAAAATATATTAAAGTCTAGGCCCTCAAAAACCCTGTCCATTTATGAAAAGGCTGAATTGGGCCTAGCCCGCTTGATATGCAGCCGAACTGGGGCCAAGCCCGACCCTAATTTTTTTTGAAAAATATTAATTAAATAATAGTATTTTTTTAAAAAAAATGACATAATCTCCTTATAAAGTGAATTTTTAAAAAATTTACACCATATAATACATCATAAGTTCTAAATGTTAAAAAACTACTAAAAGAGTAACAAGTAATACTAATACAACTTAAAGAAGCTCAAAAATTATTAATAAACCATAAAATACCAGTGCATTAAACAATAATAACATTAAATATGTCTAAACTATAAACATATAATTCTACAACCACACTCCATATTATAATAAACAAGTAAAATGAATTAATCTAACAAGGAATTTTTTTTTAATTATATGTAATAACTAACTGGGTCAAGGATTTTATTTTAAAAGCCTTGACCCTGTCCAATAATTAAAAGGCCTAATAATTTAAGGCCCTAGCCCCAATCCTTTTATTAAGGTTCAGGCTAAAACCATACGGACCCGGGCCTAATTGTCAAGCCTACATGTGTGGAGATAAAGCTATGTTTGTTTCTCTTGAAAAGAACATGATTGGGAGCATTACTTTCGAGGATTGGGGAGAAGCACCTATCATAGGAAAATATAGAATTGCAGTGCCAGAACTACATATTCTTGATGATGTGCTTTATTTTGAAGGGCTTATAACCGATCTTCTGAGCATCGGTCACTTTGTGATACTAGCTTAGAAGTTCACTTTGAGAAGAAGATGTGTTATGTTTACAATGCTCATGGTGACTGTGTGGTTAAAGATCATAGGACGAGTAATAATTGCTATAGGATTTCAGTCGGTCAGACCAAAATGTGTAATATTGTTAGGATATATAAGATAGATCTTTGGCATCAAAGGTTAGGATATATAAACTATCATGACATATCTAGAATGTCCAGAAAAATCTCATTATTGGTCTCCATAATTTAGGTAAGAGAGATAACTATATGTGTGGACCGTGTCAGTTAGGTAAGAAAACTAGAGCAAAACATACCCGCTCCACTCACATTATCACCAATAGGCCCTTAGAACTCCTACATATGGACCTTATGGGACCATCAATGACTGAAAGTTTAGGGGGCAACAAGTACATTCTAATGGTTGTTGACGATTTCTCTAGATACACATGGGTAGATCTTCTTAGGAAAAAGATTGAAGATGCAGAACTCATTCAAGTCTTTTGCAAAAGACTTGTGACAGAGAATGACTTAACCATTGCTATGATAAGAACTAACCATGGACATGAGTTTCAGAACTCTAGTCTAAGGTCATTCTTTACCAAAAAAAGGATAAAACATGAGTTCTCTTCTCCTATCACTCCTCAGTAGAATGAAGTAGTTGAGAGGAAGAACATATTCATTCAGGAAATGGCTCCTGTTATGATTCACAGCAAAGGAAATTCCTTACATTTCTGAGAAACTGTATACACAACTTTGTTGGGGCAGATGTGGAACCCATAGGGTAGGATCGGTGTCCCGCACGGAAGAAGTGAGTATAACCCAGGGATATATAGCATATGTGTATTTTAAAATATTTTATGTAAAACTACATTTTGTTTGGAGACCGTAGGAAAAAATGGGGACCCAAACTCTAGAATGGAGAAAATGAAGTTTCAGCATGTATCAGCTCTGAGCGTCGTGACGCGGGACCTTGGGCATCGAGATGCTCCAAAGTGTGAGAGCAAATGCGAGAGATGAACGTCTTGGCGTCAGGATGCAGAAGGCTGATTGTCGTAAAATGCCTAGGTCTGATGCTCGACGTCGTGATGTTGGAGGGGTAGATTCGCGACGCTGCCCTAGGCAGAACTCATTCAAGTCTTGTGCAAAAGACTTATGACAGAGAATGACTTAACCATTGCTATGATAAGAACTAACCATGTACATGAGTTCCAGAACTCTAGTATAAGGTAATTCTTTACCAAAAAAAGGATAAAATATGAGTTCTCTTATCCTATCACTCATCAGTAGAATGGAGTAGTTGAGAGGAATAACATATTCATTCAAGAAATGGCTCGTGTTATGATTCACAACAAAGGAAATTCCTTACATTTTTAAGAAACTGTATACACAACTTTGTTGGGGCAGATGTGGGACCCATAGGATATGATCGGTATCCCGCACAACAGAAGTGGGTATAACCCATTGATATCTAGCATGGGTGTATTTTAAAATATTTTATGTAAAACTATATTTCGTTTGGAGTCCGTAGGAAAAAACGAGGACCCAAATGGAGTTTGGAAACTTCGGAATGAAGAAAATGAAGTTTCAGTATGTATCAACTCTGAGCGTCGTGACGCGGAACCTTGGGCATCAAGATGCTCCAAAGTGCGAGAGCAACTGCGAGAGATGAACGTCTTGGCGTCATGACGCGGAAGGATGAGCTTCGCAAAGCGCCTAGGTCTGATGCTCGGCGTCATGATGTTGGAGGGGTAGAGTCACGACGCTGCCCTAGGTAGTGAGCAATTTCAACTTCAAACCAATACTAAACACTTTCAATTTTCTCCTAATACTTCAAATACGCCTAAAATCTAATTTTAGCATCATAACCACCATCAACACATGTTATACAACTAACATACATGAATTCTAAAAACATATATGCATTTGTTTGAATCTAACACAAACCAATTTAGAATCCCACTATAAAATGTCTCATGAACAATTCTAATTCACCCAAAAGTAGTCAAGTGGTTCTAGAATGGTAGTCATAACTCTAAGCTTTAATCTAGAGTTCCAAATTTTTATTAATTATTTCATGTCCAACATGAACATCTTTGACCTAATTAATAAAAATTTGGAACTTTAAGCTATATACAATTCATTAGCCTTATTTCATTAGCTAACACAATTCATTAGCCTAATTAACATCAACATGAACATCTTCCGAAGCATCCTAACACAATTCATTAGCCTTATTTCAACTTTAAGCTATATAATCATGCATCCAATACATAATTCATCACTATATGTCTCACTAATGAAGAACATAGCTTAGGAGAATATCAAACATTACCTAGTAAGCTTGATATAAAGATTCAATCTTCTTCTCCTTGTTGAAATGGTTGGAGAACTTCCCAGGTTTGCAAGCTTGACTCCAAGATCCAATCTTGATTCCAATGTTAGCAAGCTTCATTCCAAGATCCAATCTTGAATTATCCTAGATGAAATGTTGTAGAGAGACCTCATAAACACTTATCTAACTTATGTTAATTTCTCTACTAATTGCTTTTATTTAACTTTCTCAAGCTTAATTAAAACTTTCATAAAGCTTGCTATTTATAGCAAAACTTAGGCAATTTTAATTAATAAAAGTTCTAATCAATTTTTATGTGGGCTTAATCTAATTTGTCCAAATATGTATAATTAGGTGTGACTAATCACATTTGTCTACCACTTTGATTTATTTCAATTAAATCAAGACAACTTAATTAATGGATTAGTTACATGTCTTCCACTATGATTTATTCCAATTAAATCAAGCCAAAACTACCTATAATTACATACTTACAATTACCATAATATCCTCAAATGGTAGAGATAATTATAAAATTACGACAAAGGCCTTGTATAAATATTTAATTAATCCAATTAGGTCAAAGTAAATAATCAATGTTATCCAATAACACTTGATTATCTTAGTTGATAATTATAATATCGAATATTATCTTTTACCAAAATTAATGGGCTACCCAAGTTCTCAATGTTGGACAATTATGACCCATAGCGTCACTATTTGTAAAAGACATTGTGTTTTTGTACAAATTAATTATGTAGCAATGGAAATTGCCTTTTATCATTTCCTAATTAGATTACTTAAATGTGTGAATGATGAAAGTCCTTATGATTAGTTCCGGATTGATAAGATATGAGACAGTATCAATCCATAAAGGTTTAATAATTAAATATCCCTAATCGTAGTATTATCGAGACTGGACATCGATAACGCGGAATAGACTAGTATTGCATTTGTGCGTGTTATGGAAGCGTAACAACATAATTCTCATGTATTTAAGTATTGGGATCTTATGCAAGTGTGATAGGAGGTTGTGTTTTACCGATGGTACGGAAAAAAGCTTCGCTCTGGATAACCCCGTGGAATCCCATTGGTAGTATGACTATGTGTCTATGGGAATCCGCATCAGGGTAGGTGTATTTGGTATTAACCTGAGACTTGCATCGCTAGTACTTGCGACAATCAATACGCTTTGGTTTTGGTCGTCCAGGACTTTAATAGGTTCTGTGTATGCCTCTTATGGGTTTATTGAGAATCGTAGTGTATTGAATGTGATGTCAAGACAGAAGTATCACTTCGGTCATATGGAGATGATGATCACGCAGGGGGATACATAACTCGTTCTCTAAGGGTTGCAACCATCGGGATAATATGACTAGGTCTTGATTATCTGATAATAAAGAGACTAGTTACTAGTGATCCGATATATGCTTCGTACGAGGCAAACACTATTCCAGCCCCAGGCCTTGCATGTGACATCCGATACTAGATCGCAATACGTAATACTACGTATACTATGCCTGATATAGATCGTATATTCCATTAAGAATATTTCTGGAGAATTGGGTAGGCATGACGATTTGCTAGAAGCCAATCTTGTCTTGTAAATCGGTAAAAACGTAGTACTTGGTACGTACGTGTTCGGATAGTCCGACGACCAGATTTACTGCCAACATATCCAAGGATCTCTTGGGTCGCTTCCCGAAGATTCACCGATAACGTATGATTCGAGCTTAATTAATATGGGATTAATTACAGAGAGACTTTATCTGGGATAAAGTACTATTTGAAGAGAGAGAAAGATTAATTTGGAATTAATCGAGAAAATAATATATTTGATATATTAAACGAAATTAGATTTCGACGCGGAATTAAAATTAAATTTTAATTCGGGCAAACGAGTTAATTTAGAATTAATTCGTTAGCGACGTGAATAGTAATTTTGCTAAGCATAATTATTTATTAATTCGATTTATTTAATTACGTCGCAACGGAAGTTCGTTAATTCGGAATTAGCGAACCCGAGCCCAGGAGTGTTTGCGGTCCCACTCACATTTGGAATCGAGTGGGGCCCACATGTCACATCATATGTCACTCCACTTGTCACCTTAAGTTGCTTTTGGTTGATGGGTTTAGGTGAAGTTGTTGATGACTTCTTTTACACTCCAAAGTCATGCCTTGAATGACTTTTACCAAACCAATATTTGGTATATCAATTAATTGTTTTTTTGAAAACAATTACACAAGTCTTCACTCTCTTCTCAATGACCGAAAATTGAAGCAATTTTCTTCTCCCCCCTTGTTCTTCACTTGGCCGAAAGTTTGCAAGAACAAGATAAAAAATTGTGGTAATTTTTAAGTGCTAGCACACACATCAAATGAATCATATCAAGGTGTTAGGGAAACCAACTTGAGAGCTTGGAATCCACACAAAGCTTGGAGCTTGATCATCTTCTTCCTTGGACCACCTTGGCCGAACCTAGTTGGAAAATTTTATTTTTTGACGCATCCTAAATTCGATCAATGTAAGTGTGTTTCCGCCACTCTTCTTTGATTATTCATTCACATTTCTATGCTTATTTTGATCTTGGGACTAAACCTAGAAACCCAAACACTCAATGAGTACACTTCATATTGGGACTCTCTAAGTTGAGACATGTTCTTCATATAAGCCTAGCTAATATATACGCAATTTGGCCACCTCTGAATTCGCGAAGAACACAAACGATCTTTCTGAACTATACAAGTCGAGGTCATCACATATGTTTAACAATCCCCCTGTCGTAGGCCATCCGAGTTGTTCTTAGGAAACATAGAATACACCATCAAGTTTTTGAGGCGTACATCTCATGTCGACATTTCTATGATTCTTTACAACTAATGAGATTCACCCTAGGTGATCGACTTTGGCCAAAGTCTTAAGAATCATGAATTACTCACATGGATATCTAAACCCATTATCGTACATATACGGGCCGACGAATCCTATCTAGATTTGCATTTGATTAACGAGTGCATCGGTCCACACCCAACGAACATCTAAAGACCAGACCATGAAAAGTTTCAGACATACATGGCATCAAAGTGTAGAGGATCTCACACAAAATTAATGTTATCATATAGTCAAAGGATCACATATGCTACTCGACTCGAGGAGATTTCTATTGACGGTGGTATGTACTTCCAACTATTACGAATCATCTGTGAGTCATTCAGTATTCGGTCCAACCAATGCCCACACATCTATACGAGCTTCCAAAGCTCATGGTACATCGGGTTAAACCATTGGAACTCCAATTCCAATATACGACATGTGCTAGTCTTCTAGGTTATAGAAATTCGACCGTATTCCAAAACCAACGACTATTAATATTTACTTTAAGAATAATTTATAATTGTAATACTTATCCTAATATCGGACCACCTAGTGTCCAGTATTACTACAAGACTATTCTAAGATCGATGTCATTCTTAGTATATTTATACATCAATCTAATATGCATAATGACAATACCATTAATAAGGTATGAAATGAAAATATAGTTATTTTATTAATAAATAATAAAATATATAATACATTATTCAAATTGGCGCTCCAAGCATCAACTCCAACAAACTTGTCACATTGCAAATAAGGTATTTCTTATACCCGAAACTGAAAAAAATAAATATGAATTATAGAAGGGTAAGAAAACTACAGTCAAGTATTTTAGGGTCTTTGGTAGCACTTGCTACATTCTGAGAGATAAAGAGAATCTAGCTAAATTTGAGAGTGATAAAGGTATTTTTCTAGGATACTCTCAGAATAGTAAAGCCTATATAGTATACAATAAACGTACCCTTACAGTAATGGAGACAATAAATGTGACAGTGGATGACTTGAGCAGTGAACTAAGTGTTAAGTGGGAGTCTATCCTCATTGTTGAGAGTGACGGAGAATCTGACAATGTAGGTAAACCGAGTAAATCTGTTAAATCTAACAATCCTGATGCTACATCCCCCTCTAAGGTTAATAAGCTTCATGAGCCTGTTCCTTCGTCCCATGTTAAGTTAAATCACCCAAAAGATAACATTCTTGGTGATGTTATATAAGGACTGAAACTACGTGGAAGATTAGTTAATCAATTATCTTTTGTTTGCTACGTGCCTCAGATTGAGCCTATGAAAGTTGAAGAGGTTCTTTTGAATGAGTGTTGGGTGAATGCAATACATAAAGAATTAAATTAGTTCACCGATAATAATGTGTGGTATCATGTACCTAGACCTAAGAACATGAATATGATTCGAACCAAGTTGATTTTCGAGAACAAGTCTGATGAATATGGTACCATCACTTGAAACAAGGTTAGGCTAGTCGCCCAAGGGTATACCCAAGTAGAAATGATAGACTTTGATGTGACATTTGCTCTGGTTTCTAGGTTGGAATCCATTCGCATTCTATTGGTTGTAGCATATAGTATGAGGTTTAAACTTTATCAATTGGATGTCAGAAGTGTCTTATTGAATGGAATTCTTCAAGATGAAGTTTATGTGAAATAATCCAAAGGCTTTGTGGATATTGATCACCATGACTATGTCCATAGATTGAAGAAAGCCTTGTATAGTCTCAAACAAGCTCTTAGAGATTGGTATGATAGATTCACCACCTATCTTCTTGACCATGGCTACTCTCGAGGGGGAGTTAACAGAACTATGTTTATCAAAAAGGTCAATTCATCATTATTGCTCATATGTATATTAATGACATCGTCTTCGGTTCGCCTCTTGACTCACTTGCTCATGGGTTTACAGATGCAATGATACGAGAATTTGAGATGAGCATGGCAAGTTAACTCGCTTTCTTTCTTGGTCTACAAGTTAAACAACTTGGAAAAGAGACATTTATCTCCCAATCCAAGTACTCTGGGAATCGTGTCAAGAGGTTCGGGTTAGAAAGTAAGTAGCATACTAGAACTCCTTTGAGTACTAGTTTGAAGCTTACGAGTAACCCAACGGGAACCAGTGTGGACCACACATTGTACAAGAGTATGATCGATAGCTTGTTGTATTTAACAGCAAGCAGACTTGATATTGCCTATAGTATAGGTGTATGTGCACGATTTCTGACAGATCCTAAGGAGTCCCACTTGAGTGCTGTCAAACATACAATTCGATAAGTTCATAGTAATATAGAGTATGGCCTAATATATCCTAAGAGCTCTAATATAGTTCTTGATGGATACATGGATGATGATTGGGCTGGTTACGTAGAAGACAGAAAGAGCACCACTGGAGGATGTTTCTACATTGGTACCAATCTCGTCGCATGGATGAGCAAGAAGCAGAATATCATATATTTATCCATGGCTGAAGCATAAAAATGGTTGCTGGTAGCTGTTGCACTCAATTATTTTTGGATGAAGCAAATTTTGAGTGATTATGGGATAACTCAAGATATTATAATTGTATTTTGTGATAACTCTAATGCCATCAGCATATCAAAAAATCTAATTCAACATTCTCGAACCAAACATATTGACATTCTGTGGGAACACAGCTACCTGGGCGACGCGTGCTGTCCTAGGCTCGCGGCCTAGTCGGGAGTATGGAGTAGCCACGATGGACTAAACCGGAGAGTAATGGAGTCGCCACCCGGTGTGAACCGGGAAAATGAGATTTAAGGCCGCACTCACCCCTCGCAAGGGA
>SKCR01038536.1:0-61859 GCA_019454045.1 Zanthoxylum bungeanum | reverse complement strand
AGAGTGTTTTGTTGGAGCTTTGGAGGCTAGATTTTTTCTAACATAATAAATGAAATCAATTTCACTTTTAAATACCACAAAGTGGCATGAACCGGGGGGGGGGGGGATTTGGCCATTTGTAAATCATTTAATCAAATTAAATATCCAAACTTAAGTTATCAAATTCAAATTGAATACTCCAACCTTTATTGATTCATGCCATTTGTTACAAATAATACTTAAGCATATGTTATAACAATTATTACATATGTATAAAAATAATTACTTAATTAATTAACATTTAAATAATTACTTAATTAATTAACATTTACATAATTATATAATTAATTAATATTTATATTTTTATTTTCACTAAATGACAAAATACGTATATACATGACATGTGTCAAAATCTCATTTGACAATTATTTAATATGTATCTAATTAAATTATGTATTAAATATAAATATATAGTAATTATAAAATGACTGAAATACCCCTAAGCATGTGCGTTATCATTTAATGGTTAAACGATTCGAATTAACTGACTTAATTTCAACGAGTACACTTCATATTGTGGGAATCTCTAAGTTCAAGTTTATCAGTCACATAATCCAATTTCGTGTCCATAATTCACTCATTCATGAATTATGACGACCACATATAACTATGCAAGTCGAGGTCATTATATATGTATAATCCATCTATCTTAGTTAATTCATATTATACCAGAAATATATGTATATAAAAGTCAAATCTCTAAGGTATAATATAATCGACATATAAATTTGCGATCTCTAAATAACACTCGGAACTCACTTTCGTAGTGTACCATAGTCATAGATTTAACAGATTGTAAACATGTGCAAGATACCTATGACCTGTACACATGACTGAATGATTTTATCTTGATACTCACCGGATATCATGAGCATCAGTCTACACCCAACGAACAGGCAGAGGTCTGACTTAAATAGGTCAGTGACGTGACTGCCATCAAAGTATGAAGGATAACTCATATATCTACCATGGTGTGGACACGGCACAGAGATGGGCGACGCTGAGTACGGAATAGCCCGCGGGGGACTAAACCGGAGAATAAAAGAGTCGCCACCCAGTGTGAACTGGGAAATGATTTAAGGCCGCACTCACCCCTCGCAAGGGAAGACCTCAAACCGTTGGGTTCAGAATGATCCCTTACTTATGCCTGTTGTAATGAACGGGTTTACACAATAATATAACCAAGTCTTATGCAGCACATGCAAGATAATCCAAATATCACACAAGTTTGCACACCCACAATCATAAATATAAATGAAAGCGAATGCATGATTCTAAAATCATGTTAATCAGAGAAGTGTGGCAATGTAAATTATGATGACAATAGAAACGTTAATAATATTGGCAGATAATTAAGTGCATAATGTAAAATAAATAACTAAAAAGACAAACATGTGTAAAACACAATAAAATAATATGTCCAGTGTGTGCGCGCTCGTGTAGCGTTCGAGGGCACATTTGAACGTGATTATAAAAATGACATCTATAACGACCTAAACACATACATGAATGTTTCTCAAGCGGTACGTGGAGTTGTATCCCAAGTACAGACCGCACTACCGTCCCTTCGGATTCGGCTACGGAATTTATGTCTGGGTTTCCATCCGATATACCACAAGAGGCAACACTCAAGCATCAACACAATGCAAGCATGGAAATAAACGTGAAATGATGCGACAGAAAATAAAGATAAACAATTATATGAACGCGAAACGATAAATAAAAAAGGGAATAACATACGTATAATTAAACACATACATAAAAGGAATGTGCAATGGCGAATATGATAGATAAATAAATGACAAACAACAAAAGAAAAAGTAAATAGCAGAATAAAGAAAATAATGCTAAATAAATAAATAACGGAACAACAAAGAAAAGTGAATAACGGAATAAAAGAAAAGAGATGCGACCAAGAGACTTGGCCGACATCTATATGGGACCTCGTATGCTCGGCTGGACATATTTCATATCCAACCAAGCATGCCGCGTCCGGCGCAGCAAAATATCATGGTAAAGGCTGCCTTCAGGCATTTCCCGCAAATAGGGTGACCTTTAATCCAATGTAAGTAGCCATGCACACTAACAAATAATGATACATAAATAAATAAATGAACAACAAATGAAAAGTAAATAACGGAATAAGAGAAAGGAAATGCAACTAAGAGACTTGGCCGACATCTATATGGGACCTCGCATGCCCGACTGGACGTATTTCACATCCAACCAAACATGCCGCGTCCGGCGCAGTAAAATATCATGGTAAAGGCTGCCTTCAGGAATTTCCCACAGATAGGGTGACCTTTAATACAATGTAAGTAGCCATGCGCACTAACAAATAACGATACATAAATGAACAAAGGAAAAGCAAAAGAAAAGTAAATAACGGAATAAGAGAAAAGAGATACGACCAAGAGACTTGACCGACATCTATATGGGACCTCGCATGCCCAGCTGGACGTATTTCACATCCAACCAAGCATGCCACGTCCGGCGCAGCAAAATATCATGGTAAAGGCTGCCTTCAGGCATTTCCCACAGATAGGATGACCTTTAATCCAATGTAAGTAGCCATGCTCACTAACAAATAACAATACATAAATAAACAAAGGAACAACAAAAGAAAAGTAAATAGCAGAATAAAGAACACAGACAGTAAATGAACATAAAAAATAAATAATAAAAATATTAAAGAAAGGGCCATCAGGTCTTACCTTTTAATTCGCTTCTCGGAAGTGCGTTGAGACGTCGCCGGAAGGGTTAATGCTCCGTGGATTTTCTGGTTCATTGATTTAACAATTTTGTTCACTGTTTCGCTGTTTTGAGCTGTTGTTTTCTCTATTTTTACTGTTGTTTTTGGTCACTGTTTTTGCTGTTGTTTTCTCTGTTTCTGCCGCTGTTTTCAGGATGATTTAGGGACGATTTTTGGACTAGTTTGGGGGGCTGATTCAGGACTATTTTAGGGGGTGTTTTTGGGCTATTTCTGGAACTGTTTCATGGTGGATTTGGTGATTATTTTGGGTTGTTGGTTTCTATTTCTTTGGTGTTGTTCACGTTTCTGCTTTAGTTGTTTGGAGGGGAA
The DNA here is from genome assembly GCA_019454045.1 of Zanthoxylum bungeanum. Taxonomy (NCBI): domain Eukaryota; kingdom Viridiplantae; phylum Streptophyta; class Magnoliopsida; order Sapindales; family Rutaceae; genus Zanthoxylum; species Zanthoxylum bungeanum. The sequence continues at coordinate 58,738 of SKCR01038536.1, read as the reverse complement.
AATTTCGGTTTGTTGTTTCTTTGCTTGGCTAATTGATTTGTTGTTTAGTGAATGGCTAATTTATTTTTTTTATTTGTGTTTTTTTATTGTTGTCGGTCAGGGGTATTTTTTTTGTTTGCTGCATGAAGCTTGTGTGTTTTGGCCGATTTTGTGTTTTTCGGAGGGGCTGCCAGTTGGTTCGGTTATAGGGAGCTGCTTTGTGGTTTTAGTTCTTTCAAATTGCCGCTCAAAAGAAGAGAAATGAAACTTAGGATTTTTGTTTGTGTTTGTCGTTGGTTTGTGGCTGGTTGAAGGGTTGTCGTGGCTGTTTAGGGTTGAGAGAGGCGAGAGGGAGAGGCCAGAGAGAGGGAGGAAGGTTGTCCCTTGGTCTCGGTAGGGTGTAGGGTATTTGTTTACTTTCACGTGGAGGGATGCATGTTGAAGTATGGCGAGAAAGAAGATAAGAGTCTTTTTCTTGTTCAGGGTTTATGCGTGTTTAAGGTGAGAGAGAGGATGTGATGATGGTTGCTGAATCAGAGAGAGATATGTTTCAAAATCGGTTTGGTGGCTGTGTGTGTTTTGGCGAAGGGTCTGGATATGTTTTCGTGAGAGTGAGGAAGAGAGAGAGGCGAGGTTATTTAGGGTTTCTGTTTTTGTTAGTGCCATGTGAGTCTCCGGAAAGGAGGAGAGCTTAGGGTTTGGATATGTTATGTTTTTATAGTTGCAAGCTAGGGTTTCTTAGTTGTGCAAGTTAGGGTTTCATTTTACCATTTCTGTGTGTGTGTGCCGCCCAATTCCCATCTTGGTCAAGACTTTCCTTCCAAATTTGGGGGGATCCAATCTTGGCCAATTTGGAAGGGGATAATGGTAGATTTGGCACATGTTACATGTGATTTAAATGTTTTGGATTGGGCTTGGGTGTGTATGAGCATATGGGCTTTCATGGGTTGCGGGGTTTTGGGCCGAGGCTAATATTTAAGACAGAGATCGACTAAGTGAACCCGAGGTTAAACAAGTGAGTTAAATTTGATGAGTAATTAAAATTTTTTTTGAATTTTCCCTTCCGACGTCCGTTTCCCGCTACTTCCGAGACTTATCAGGTAGGGCCTCCGTACGAGGCTCATCATTGGGCTTTATGTAAAAATGTAGTGTCTACACATGGTATCTCAAGTCTAAGTACCACTATGATGCTCGACTCATGAAGATTCCTATTGATGTTGATGTACATTCTATTAGGAAATCTTCAGTGAACCGTTCAGTGCTTATCAAATAAACACCTATACATCTATATGAGTCTCTTGAGACTCATGGTTCATTGGGATAAATCATCAGGCCAAGTCTCGAAATACGACATGTACTGATTTTAGCCGATTTTACTAATCGACTTGTGTTAGTAAATCTTGACCAGGAACTTTATTTGAGAATATATCTCTAGTAGTGATATCTTCCAATGTCAATTATAAACTTCATTGTAACTGTACATTATAATATATATTCTCGGGTCTTTGTCTAATATATACATCACTAAACCTTTTTTTTAGTTTCATTCTAATCTAAATTAGATCGAATATGTATATAAATGACAAGAAGTGCTACCATAAATACATAATATTATGGAAAAATAAATTATTCGTATTCATAAATCGGGCATAAATACCATCCGGATTGGCATTTAAAGCACCAACTCCTACAATGTTATGATGTATTTGACTGTTTTTGGGGGAAACAGGTTAGATTCGAATGGTTCTGGATCTGTTTGTAAAGATTTCATTTTTTTTGAAGGATTTACGTGTTTTGGGTCGGAAAGTGATACTAATGGTTTGGATTTGTAGTATAAGATATTTTTAGAGTTACGGAATTGAAATCGTTGAAATCAGACTTTTTTTGGGGTTCCAGAAAGATACTTTATATAGTTAAGACGAGAATTCCGTATAACACATATTCTAATTATTTTCGCCATTTGTTTTGACAGATTTGACTAGGATTATGAGTGATTACGAGACAAGATAAGTATTTCATGCGATAAATACCTGAAGTTTGGTAAATTGCTTACATGTCATGGGTTATAATGGGATTGAGTCATGCTTAGATAATTTATGTATAGGTTTAGTCGTATCAACCACCACGAGTTTGATTGGTTATAGCCACAGGCTAAGATGGTTTGGTACAACTATGCATTATAATTAGTAAAATATGATTTTAATTTGATGATGAGTTTCATAAAATATTTGTATTATAATATTGATTTTGAACTTGATATATCAGTGTTTCTCTATTTGCAGATAATTTCTTTTTGGCCGTAATACTTTTGGAATTCGGTTTTGTTTATCGCATATGAGTTTTGTAAAGTGTTTTGAAAATATGAATTACTATAGTGTCATAGTAGTGTCGGGTAGGGAATTTTGATTGGACAATCTTCATCTCATACCTATTCTATTATAGGTAGTGAGTTCTGTACGAGCATTGTATGCGTAAAATAGTACACACGCCTGTGTAAGTTATGCCTAAATATGTTTTGGAAATTTATATTTTTACTTTGTTTCGTTTCTGATATAAGTTACTCATAGCTCCAGAATATTTAGTATGACTTTGACCGTTTTAGTATATAAAGTTTAAAGACATGTCACGAGGTATGTTTTCTGGATTTACCCATGGAAGGGTTTTCGGAAATATCTGTATATGAATGGGTTAAAATAGTTTCCTGATTATCGAAAGGTTTTTCTGAGTAAGTATAAGGACGAGTGTGATTATAAATAAAAATAAGGTAATTGAAGTTTTATCATAAAATGTTATATTGTTAACTATATATCTTTGAACTTTTATGTTTCAATTTATTTAGGTGAGGTATTTCAAAAGTTATTCGGTTATGAAATAGACACAACTACAACATGTTCAAATTCTATTTTCTTTTGTCTTTTGGGATGTGATGTTTAAATACTTACTAAGTTTCATAACTCACACTGCAACAGTTTACTAGTTTTACTGGTTGACAATCAAATCGATCAACCATCAAGCTTTGGATGTTTATGCTCAAGATGAAGGATCACCCAGGCCGCAGTCACACACTCTAGAGTCTTGGGGATGTCATAAGAGTTTAGGAATTATGTTGTTTATATTTTATATTGTGAAATGATCATTGGTGTGTGTGTGTGTGTATATATATATGTTTGTAAATAAAAATTTTGATTTATACGACTATTGTATGCTTCCAATAGTGTCGTAGAATATGGTATTGACTTGTATTAAATTAGATAAGCTAGAATGTATTGAATTTATGCTATTGATAAAATCTAGGTAAAATCGGAAAGAATTAGATCGATATGGTAAGATTAACGATTTTCTGGTAAAATCATATTTCATTGTGTTTATGTTTTGGTGAATGTAATGGTCAATATGAGTTAATTATGATGTTATGATGATGTGTATATGGTTTCAAAAAGTTTCAGAGGGTCTATGATCCTTCCGTAGCGTTATCAGAAACTTTTATAGAAGATTTTCTGAAAACATGTAATTCGAGAATTTAACTTATCTGATGGTCCTTGTATGATATGTTATGATGTATTAAATATATTTGATTGATTTTGGGGGAAACAAGATAGATCCGAAAGGTTCTAGATCCATTTGTAACGATTTTAAACTCTTCGTAGGATTTTCGGGTTTTCGATCGGAAAGTGATTCTAATATTTTGGATTTGTAGTATAAGATATTTTTAGAGTAACATAATTGAAATCGTTGAAACCATACTTATTTTGGTGTTCCGGGAAGATCCGAAAGTTTATATAGTTGAGTTGAGAATTTCACATAACATCGGTTCTAATTGTTTCCGCCATTTGTTTTGACATATTTGACTAGGATCATGAGTGATCACGAGACGAGGTAAGTATTCCGTGCGGAGGATACCTGAACTTTGGTAAATTATTTGCATGTCATGAGTGGTAGTGGATGGAGTCATGCTTATAAAATTTATGTATAAATTTAGTCGTATCAACCACCACGAGTTTGGATGGTTTGGTACAACTATGCATTATATGATTTTAATATGATATGTTTATATAAATATTATGAGTGCACTTGAAATGTGTTGACTGGATTGACATGAGTTATGAGATAAATCTGTTGTATGGGTAAGAGCTGTAAGTTTATGATGTTAAAAAGTTGAGAAAACTTCAACCCTTGTGTATATGGAAAGCTAGGTTTTTTTGAGTCAGATAAGATTTTGTTTTCCATAAATATGTGTATGTTTCAAATTTGTGAGGTAGGTAATACTTTCTGAGTATTCGAAAGAAAAGTACATAACATGTGATTTGTGCACACAGTATGAAAATAAGATTATGTACTTTTAAGTACTGTATGTATAAGTATACATTTATTATATTTGAAGGTGTTTGTTTCGGTGTATGAGAGGATATACTACTGTTATAAGTAGAAAATTATATGTTTATGGCTGTAAATAAATGACGATATATTGTGTGTGCATAATGGTTGATGCAGATCTGTTTGGGTACGTGAATGATTATAGTATATGTTTTTAAGATGATTATGGATATGTTCATGACTTGTCAAGTTATTGAAATTCTGACAACTGCCATTGAGTGTAATGATTCTATTTGATATATCTGAGTGCATGACATCATTATGTTTTACCTTGCCTTAACACTTATACATTGTACATGTGCCGTCTGCATTCTATTTTTTTGAATAACCACCAAGATGGGTGCTTGATTTCTGATTCGTCCAACTGAGTTGGATCATGAACACTTGATTTATTTCGCCCAGTCAAGTTGGTTCCTGGATGCTTGATTTCTAATTCGTCTAGCTGAGTTGGATCATGGACGTTTGATTTATTTCGCACGGTCGAGTTAGTTCCTGGGTGCTTGATTTCTGATTCGTCCAGCTGAGTTGGATCCTGGACGCTTGATTTATTCCGCCCAACCGAGTTGGTACCTGGGTGCTTGATATACAATTTGATAATGAGTTTAATAAAATATATATATATTATAATATTGATTTTGAACTTGATATATCAATGTTTCCATGTTTGGAGATAATTGTTTTTTGACAGTAATGATTTTGGAATTCGGTTTTGTTTATCGCATATGAGTTTTGTGAAGTATTTTGAAACGATGAATTAATATAGTTTCATAGTAGTGTCGGGTAAGGAATTTTGTTTGGGCAGCATTCATCTCATACCTATTCTAAAATAGGTAGTGAGTTCTGTAAGAGTATTGTCTGTGTAAACCAGTACACATGCCTGCGTAAGTTATGCCTAAGCATGTTTTGGAAATTTATGTTTTTACTTTGTTTCGTTTCTAATATAAGTTACTCGTAGTTCCAGAATGTTTAGTATGATTTTGACCATTTTAATATATAAGGTTTAAAGATATGTCACGAGGTATGCTTTATGGATTTACCCATACAAGGGTTTTCTAAAATATATGTATATTAGTGGATTAAAAGCATTTCTTGATTACATAAATATTTTCTGAGTAAGTATAAGGACGAGTGTGATTACAAATAAAAATAAGATAATTGAAGTTTTGTCATACATTTTTTTATTGTTATCTAGATATCCATGAACTTTTATGTCTCAGTTTACTTAGGTGAGGTATTTCAAAAGTTATTCGGTTATGAAATAGAAACAACTACAATATGTTCAAATACTATTTTTTTTTAGGATGTGATGTTTAAGTACTTACTGAGTTTCATAACTCACATCGTAACAGTTTACTAGTTTTGCAGGTTGGCAACCAGATCGGTCAAGTTTTGGATGCTTATGCTCAAGAAGAAGGATCACTCAAGCTGCAGTCACACACTCTAGAATCTTGGGGATGTCATAAGAGTATAGGAATTATGTTATTTATGTTTTGTATTGTGAATGCTCATTGGTATATGTATGTTTGTAAATAAAAGTTTTGATTTGTACACGTAATTAAGGGCACGGAACCCGTGAGTATTTATATTGATAATTAATATGTCTTGGGTGGACCTGAGTATTATGGTTGGTGCTCGGAGTGCCAATCCGGATCGTATTTATGTCCGATTCATGAATACGAGCAATTCCATTTTCTATAATATTACTTATTTAATGGTAGTGCCTCTTGTCTTTTATACACATATTCGATCTAATTATGATTAGATATCTAATTACAATTAGATTGAAACTAAATCTGATTTAGTGATACGTGTATATTAGACAAAGACCCTAGGATTTACAATGTAGTGCGCAGTTACAACGTAGTTTGTAATTGTCATTGGGAAGCGCACTATAAGATGTATATCCTTAAATAAAATTCCTAGTCAAGATTTACTAACACGGGTCGGTTAGTAAAATCCACTGAGACCAGTACATGTCGTATATCGTGACTTCGTCCGATGATTTATCCCAATGAACCATGAGTCTCGGGAGACTCGTATAGACATGTAGGTGTTTATTTGATAAACACTGAACGACTTACTGAAGATTTCCGAATAGATGGTACACCAACATCAATATGAGTCTTCTCGAGTTGAGTGAGCATAGTGGTCATTCGACTTGAGATACCACAGTGGGATATATGAGTTATCATCCACACTTTGATGGCAGTCACGTCACCGATCTATTTAGATCAGACTTTCGTTTGTTCATTGGGTGTGGACTGATGCTCATGATATCCAGCGCGTATCAAGAGAGGATCCGTCAGTCGTGTGTCCATGGCATAGGCATCCTACACATGTTTGTGATCTAGTAAATCAATGACCATGGTATAGCTTCGGAAATCAGTTCCGAGTGTTATTTAGAGATCGTAAATTGAAATTCGACTACATTATACCGAAATGATTTGATGTTTTTATCAATATCTCAGGTATAATATGGATAGCCTGTGAAAGATGGATTATACGTATGCAATGTCCTCGACTTGCATAGTTTAGCCAGATTATCTGTGGTCATCATAGTTAATGAGTGGGTGGATTATGGACACGAAATTTGATTTCGTGACGGATAAAGCTAAACTTAGAGAGTCTCACAATATGAAGTGTACTCGTTGAGTACTTGGGCAACGCGTTATGAATAATACAGATTATTCATAATACTTCATCGGATTAAATAAGTTAATTCAAATCATTTAATCGGTTAAACGAAAACACATGTATTAGGGCATTTTGGTCATTTAATAATTATTGTGTATTTGTATTTGATACATAATTTGATTAGATACACATTAATTAATTGTCCAATGAGATTTTGACACATGTCATGAATATATATATTTATTATTTAATGTAAATAAAATGCATTTAGCATAATAATTATATTAATTAATTATTTAGATATCTAATTGTTAAATATTTGAATAGTTAAATAATATCCATATTTCATAAATATTGTGAAATATGTTTAATTATTATTGATACACATGGTATGATTTTATTAAGCCTAATGTGTGCAAATTTGATTTGCTAACATTAAAGCTTATTATAATTAATTGATTTAATTTTGCAAAATGACCAAAATGGCCTCCAAAGTCGGTCATCTCCTTATTTTATTAGAAAAATTTGCTTTCTCCCTCATTCTAACCACCATGGCCGAAACTTTAGAAAGAAAAAACCCTAAGATTTGTTTGATCAAATCATGAAGAAAATGAAGGAAAATTCAAGAAAAAGCTTAGGAAATCAAGAGATTAAAGGTAATCTTCTACAACCCTAAGCTTGGAAATTTTTTTCTTATTTTCTTGAATAGTTAGAATAGTTCTAGGGTTCCTTTGTTTGTTAAAATTGGTTTTGGTTTTGGGTACTATTATTGTAATACGTATCCAATTTGATCATTTGATGATATATTGTCATTCTAGAGTGTTATGACTACTCTTGTAATGTCTAGAATTGTTCTTGGGTGGTTCATGTGTGGTGACTTTGATTGGTGTTTTGATTAATTGGATTAATCTTGAAAAATTGGATTTAAAGCATGAAAATTGGCATTTTTGGTTTCTGGATCAGATCTGGAAAATATAGGTTTATGTTGATGAAATTGATGTCATATAAATGTATTGGATATGTTTTGGGTGTTGGAACAATTTCCGAAAATTATTTCGGAGTTGAAATAAGCGAAAACGGCGAAAAACGGCGTTACTGTGTGACTTTTGAGCAAACCGGGTGACGGCTACCCAAACAGTGAATTGATCACTGTTCGGGCAGCCCATGAACTGCCCTAATACTATTGGGGCTGACCTGGGCAGCCCTCATGTGTATTGGGTGGTCGGTTCGGTCGAAAATACGTTTTATGCCATTTTGCTGAAAAAAACGTTTTCGTAAAAGTTTCGCAACGTTTCTTAACCATTTATGTCGTTATTTGATATCGAATAAATATGTTTAGGTGAAATCTGAATGAATTATTCATATTGTATATTGAATAATTTTATTCGGTAATTTAAAAAGTTTTTAAATTATGATTTCGCCCGAACCGCGCTTCCGTCGTGCCCTTCGCCCAAAACCCCAACACTGAGGTCCTTTTTGCATATCTGATGTTTGTTACAGGTCATTTTGGTGCTGGACTGCGTTACAGGTTGTCCAAATTTTAGGGTGCGTCATTTCCGTTTTTCGTAAATTTTGAAGCTCAGGGAGATGATTTATTATTGTCTCATGTAGGTATCATTCTGCCTCTTGTGGACTGTTACATATATCATGGATCTATCCCTAGTTTACATTGTTATATTGTCCTTTTGGTGACCCATGATGGAAAAAGAAGACAATTTTTTTTTTGTAATCGATGTGTTCGGACAATCTTACGTGCACCTCAATTAATCTCCAAGATTTATACTCGTGTCCTTAAACATTTCTCAACACATATCAAAATAAGTCGTTGGAAATTTTACTGGTGAGACGAGGAATCACACATGGTATTAGAATTGCTCCCAACCACAAATACGGAAATGATTGTAAGTTATAATGTGCAAATTTCAAAATAGCGTACCATGGACATGCCTCCCTATATATAAACTGGTACATTGTAACAAACGGACACCTGCATTGGAAGCCTATTGCACTTGCTTATACTTGATTTATAAATATAAAATGTTGAACTTTCTAATTATGTCATGGTCAATATTGAGGCATCAAAATTAAAAGGGTCATCCTAATAAAGATTCATTTTTAGAAAGTTTTCACATTATTTTCATGGGGAATGTAAAAAATTATCAAAAAATTAATTATTTTTTTTTCTCATGAAAACTTTTCAAAAATGGATCATTAACGAGTGCCCTAAACATTTCTCAAATTAAAAATAAAACTAAATAAATGTACGTTGTATCTAACCTTTTAGAGACCTTGAGTTCTTATATGGTAAGCGTTAATTTTAACAAGAGTTATGCAAATGTGTGTTCTTATGATATTTTAGAAAATTTTAACATCACTTTTATGGAAAATAAAAAAATTATCAAAATATTAATGATTTTTTTTTTCTTTTGAGCCCTAATTTTCTTATTCAAACACGTGTCTTGAACCCACCTTGTCAAACTTTGCCCATTTGATTCTTCTTTCACAATGACTCCTCTTATCTTGCATCATCATAATAAATAATAATAAAAAATACAAAGATTAAGTCAATGTTTATCGCCTATTATATATTTGATATATGCAATAAAAAGTAAGCTTCTCTTTCACAATTAAGTAAATGGAGAATGCGTCCCTAATTTTTTTCTTAATTAGTCATTAATTTCCTGATTTTTTTTTTCCATAATTTTTTTTTAAGGTTTTTGATTTTCTAATAATAAAGTACATAATACAACAATTGTCATTTACTTTACTATTAGAATAATATAGTCATAAAATGATGATTATGAAAATTACAGGAAATTATCAATCCTATATTATAATCCATTATTATAATGTGTATATTATTCATTTAAAAAAAAAAAAATTATGTATCATAACTTTCTTTGAGTGCATTTGTTGAATTAATTATTCCTAAATGAGTCCAGCACCCTAGTTAGTTTGGATTCTTAAAATGGAACCAAAAAAATTGTCAAAGTCAAGAAAATACAACACATTACATTAAAAATGTATACAACAATAGCAAGGACGATGAATAATTACCTATCGAGTCATTTATGCAAGGAGATTTGGATTTGGTGTTGTACTAATTTTTTTTTTATTATAAATTATTATTGATATTATTAGATAATAATTTAAATATAATTAAATTTTAATTATACATTGATATTAAAACATATGTGATAAAAAATTATGAAAAAATTATTACAGATTCAAATTCTTTTTAATAGTTTGTGGTTAAGATTATTTTTCTCAATTCAACCCAACGACAATAACCAACTGGGTCCCTAAGACTGACCGGTGACCCAAGCTTAGCAACGCATCATTGTCCACATAAAAAGAGAGTGGTATTGAATTAAGATTATTCCTCTTTTTTCTTTTTGGAAGATATAGGTTAGCACGATTTTCAGTTCGGTAATTTTATAATTATAATTATTTGACTTTTAAAAAAATATTTCGGTTTTTTCTTAAATAAAATTTTAATTATTTTAAATTATTAGTTCAGTTTGGCTTGATTCAATATTTTAGGTTTTCTAATATTAAGAATAAAAATATTAGAAAAATTAACAATATTAATCTAATCTAACATTTATTCATATTTTTTTATATTATAATTATTCTAATCATCGCGAATACACCAAATTTATTTTTCATCAGATACAATAATCATTTAGATAGTTTAAAATATAAGAAAATAAAAAAAAAACATAACAAAAAAATCACAAACATTTTATGAATTAAACATCTATAAACACCAAATAAATTAATAATATAAACAACATAATATAATTAAACTTGAAAATTCAATAAAATTTAATTATTCGATTAATTCAGTTCAGTTTTTTTTTTTAAAGAAGATTTAAATCTATTTTTTTTTATATATATATATATTATATCCCCACTTCATTCCAATTCTAAATTAAATATATCTCATAGGATTTGAAAATATGATCTCTGTTAGAGAGTATGCCCTAAAACCAGTTATGGATGTAATGGTTTAAGGGAGGGATATTGTTTGTAATATAGTTTATAATTTATTAATAAAAGGCATTTGTTAACTACACATTATTACATCCATATTTTATGTGTATGTCCTGAGACATTATGTCAAATGAATATCGTTAATCCAAAAGACGTTTGCGATTATGAGAGTCAACGATATTTGTATATGTCTCAAATTGAGTTCTTGGTAAAATGTGATTGTTATACAGGATAATAATATATCACTTGACCAATATTATTGTGTGTCGCCTAGATTGACATATGATGTTAATAGAATGGATGATGAGTCTCATATCATAAGGACACAGACAATAGATATTTCATTAGTAGAATGAAATATTGAACACGACCACAGAAACGAGATCACATGGTAATATTATCTAAGGTTATTGATCTTCGTAATAATACATTAGTGTCATCATATCCTCTGACCTGAGATCATATGATGATTTGTGCGATAATACTCTTGGTTCACTAGTATATCCTCATTCGACTATCCATGTCATTTGAATAATATTAGATGACCTTGAGCGATTGACATACGAAGTCACGTATGCTTCAAGATGAGATCTGATAGCTTTGATAATAAAAGAGATGTTTCAAGTAAACTCAAAGTTGTGGATATAAATCTTTGGTCAAAGCAATCAATATCTTAGAGATATCAAATCCACAAGATAAAGTTTAAAGATATGTCGAGTATAATAATTTGACATTACCATGATCTCAGACTCGATAAGAAACATAAATATAGGAAGGAATGAGATGACATGTTCGAAGTGTATTCTAACAGGTTCATATCTTTTCCCACTTCATTCATCGACTAGGGGCCATGACTTGCTGCTAGGTGATTACCCATGGTCTGTGAAATATCATAGAGATGAAATATTAAAGAGTTAATATTATTCCACTGCTACTCGATAATGAACCTAGGACGGGTCGCACAATATAATTATCGTCTATGTTACAAATTCGAGGATTTTTATTAAAAGTTAATAAATGATTATTTTGGCATTTCCTAATTGGATTAGGATATTCAGGATATTTTGGAAATATTAATTTGATTAATAAATTCGAAATATAAAATAAGATTTAATTGTTTAATTAAATATTGATATTTATATAATAATTAATTAAATGTAATTTTAATTAATTATTAATTAAAATTAAATAAATAAGTTAATTAATTAATTAATAGTTAATTAATTAATATGCCAAAATAATATTTAATCTATTGAGCTTTAATTTAGTGAGCTAGCACCCAAATTAATTAGAGTCCTATTTAAGATTAAATATGGAAGTCTTTATTTAATTAGGATTCCTAATTTGATTAAGTATCCTAATTATTTTGGAAAGAATCTTTGAGAGATCAAATTTATTTTGGAGAGATATTAGATTAACCTTATTGTATTGGATACACATTTAAAACAATCCAATGTGTGTGTATATATATATATGTTGTTCACGTTGAAATACAAAAGTGTGTGTGTAAAAAGCAATTTGATTGTTGTTTATATAAAGCAATTTGATTGTTTATATATTAGCAGAATATATATATACACACATGCCCTCACGTTAATATATATATATAATACTTTGAAGGCAAAAGCTGTCATTGATTTTAAAAGCCAAACTTCTTGTAGATGGACTTGTCTTTGAAGGCAAAAGTTGTTGTTGACTCTTTGAAAAAGCAAAAGGAAAATAATACAAGAAATACTTCTCGTTGAAATTGAAGGAAAACTTCTTATTATTGAAGGAGTGTGCCTATATACATATATGAACATAATCAATTGTTTTTTAGTTGTAATAGCTTGCGTAACAATAATATATATACACATAGGCAATAGTTGTGCATTGGGGTATATATATACACAGACAGTAAGCAATTGTTGCTTACGTTGATATTAAGAATATATATATAAGCAATGTGTTTTGTGTTTTGATTTCTTCTCTCTGGAATAGTTCTGATTCGTTCCTAAAGACTTCAACATCCTATAAAAGAAAAGGGTTTCTTTTGTTCTCAATTGTGGGAGCGATTTGTTCGTAGAGGAGCGTTAGTGTGCCAACTAGAGGTGCAACGCTTGGTGCACTACAACAAGGGAAAAATCAAGAAGGATATTCAAAAGGATCGAAAAGATAATAAGCACATAGAGATGTTTTATTTTCAGTAAATTTTATTTATGTTGATAAATAAAAATATTTATTACATGCATGTTAAATTAATATAGATTAATTTAAATAGTATATTGTTTACATCAACAACGACATAACCACGATCCTTAAAGTGGTTTTGGAAGAAAATTATAAATTCCAGTCACATGAATGCTTCCGCGCTAACTCCAAAACCTTACAATCTCATCTTTCCACTTAAAAAAAAGTCAACATTGTTAGGAGTAGGCTTGTTGGTTTTATTCTTTCGCGGGTCTGAGGAAACAACCTTCACCTTTTTTTTTCTTTACCTTTCAATCCTTTCTACACTATCCCTCTTTGTTCAGACTATGGACGAAGTACTCAATGCAGGTCCTTTACTACCGAGTGAAAATATGATTTTTGTCTAAAGTTATGATCTTATGTGGAATTAAACAGCTATTTTAATTTAACACATGTCAAAGTTAGATCGATTATGGTATAAATCAACAAGCACTATTAATCTATGCAGTTATAAGATAAGATAAATATATGAAAGTAATAAAAAAAATCAACACCAATAATTTTGTTGATGGAGTTGAAAACTCTCGAGAGTAGAAAATTGGGTTAAGGTTTTGATTCTGTGTTGATGGTCAATCAAGGATCAAAATCATCAAAACAAAGAAGACAAATTAATCAAGAAAGTCTTCAAGGTGAAAATCAAGAAGGAAGAAACGAAGTGTATGGAGGCTTTCTAAATTGTACTTCTTCAAATGATTAAAGTGACTAGGTGGTTTTTTAAATAAGTAGGGCAAATATAGGTTTTTCCTTGTGCAAAACTGTAGTGGGTTTATGGCGAAAATCCGATAACGCAACGGAAACGCGGAAAATCAAAATTTTCCGATTTCAATAATTTTTCTTGGATCAATTAAATAAACTTATTTATCTAATTACACAATACTTAAACTGTAATTTTACACAAGAAACCAAATTTCTTGATAATTGCCAAATTGGCCCAAAACTTTACAAATTGATTATTTTAGTCCTAAAATTGTCAAATATAATTTTGGATGATTCTAAATCATTTCTAAAATGATTTCCAACATGTCCAACACATCAAAATTAGATTCCAACAAAATCCACAAATTTTTGCTAATTGTCGAACACACCCAGAATTTTTCAATTTTCCAATTTGGTGCTTTTTTGTTCAAAACATGTCAAGATCAAATCCAATCAACTCAAAAATTAATATGCATCATATACACACCATAATACATCACCTATATTAAAAGCCCCAAATTTGGAAAGGGTTAAGAACCCTAATTTTATAATTTCTTCAAATTGATAAATTTTACCAAATCAATTAAATCCAACACTTTAATTCAAACTTTACCACACCAAACAAGTCTCACCATCATGAAACAACTCAAGAATAATTTTAGGTCATCAATGAGTGGCTTAGCAACTCTACAATGACAACTTGATTATCAAATAATCAAAAGAAAGCTTATGAAACCATTTCAAGCTTACTTTGAAACCATACATGCTTTCATCTTTCAAACAAGTTCATAATCAATTAAAACACAAAATAAAAGTGTAGAGACAACATCCTAGCAACACATGTTGAAGCTAAGCATGTTAGAAATATTTTCTAAGTTGAAAGGTTTAAAGAAAAACTTACAAAATCAAGAAATTTCCAAGCTTTTCTTTTGGTTCCTCAACTTTTGTTCTCAACTCTTTTGTGTTTATTTTGTGTAAGTTGTTAACCTAATCCACCAAAAATGAAACAAAACAATATATACTTCACAAATCTACCCTTGGACGAATTTGTGTAAGCATAAAATATCTAGATATTAATTTTATTTCATTAAAACTTTCTTTATCAACTTGCATCTTTTATCATTACTAATTTAATGAAATTCAACAAGTCAAATAAAGCAACTCAAGGCATCTCCAAGAATATCAAGACTTAAGATATTTATATTTTTAATTAATTTAATTATTTAACAATTAAATAACTAAATAATTTTTTAAATACAAATATTTTAAATATATGTATTATATTTACTTTAAATATCCAAATACATATATATATTTATGATATATGTCAAATATCACAATTTGACATTTAATTAATGTGTATTTAATAAAATCTATCATTAAATACAAATACACAATAATTAGGAAATGACCATTAGGTCCATTCATATGTATTTTTTTCGTTTAACCTTTAAACGACTTATAAATAATCAGTATTATTTATAAAAGTTAACATAGTGCTCTACGAGTATATTTCACTAGTGAGACTCTCTAGATTCAGGCATATCCATCACGAAATCCAATTTCGTGTCCATAATTTACCCACCCGTAAATTATGACAACCACAGATAAACTCACTGAATCATACAGGTTGAGGTCATAGCATATGTTTAATTCCTCCATCACAGGTATCCAGATATATCCCAGAGATATAGATGTAAATGTCAAATCTCTATAGGGATAATCCCGTCGACTTGTCTATTAACAATCTCTAAAGAAAAACTTAGAACTCACTTCTAAAGTGTACCACGAGCCCATGGTTTTTATCTGATTGCTAACATATATGGACTACCTATGCTCTGTACACAGAACTGACAGATCCTATCTCGACACACAGAGGACACCATGAGGATCTGTCCACACCCAACGAACATGCGGAGGTTTGATATGAATAGATCGATGATGTGACTGCCATATAAGTGTGGAAGATGTCTCATGTGTCCACAGTGGTATCTCAAGTCGAATAATCACAAATGCTACTCAACCCGAGAAGATTCTTATTGACGTTGGTGTACCATCCATTAAGAATCTTCGGTGAGTCGTTCAGTGTTTATCCGCTATAAACACATACACGTCTATACGAGTCTCCAAGACTCATGGTTCATTGAGAAACCATTGGAATCATATATTCCAGTATACGACATGTACCGGTCTCAACAGGTTTACTTTACTCACCAAGTAGTGTAAACCTTGACCAGGAACAATATAAGAATGACAATGTCATGATACAACTCAATGTTAGTTGCGACGCTTTTGCAACTGCATCATGACTAATCATTCTAAGGTCGATTACGTATTTACTATATAAAAAGATATATTATATTATAGAAACTGCTTATTTTATTCATAATAAAACGTTTACAATAGTATTTACAAGGAAATACAACGAGGAATTGGCGCTCTAAGCACCAACCCTAACAAAATCTCCCACTTGCTCTAGTGCTAATATCGATTGTATCTAATACATATCGACTCCATATGTTTATCAAATAACTTCGAAGGTATGACCTTCGTAAGTGGGTCTACTATATTATCTTCACTCGGTACCTTGAACACGATAATATACCCCCGCGACACAATCTCTTGAATGATATGGTACTTGCGTTCCACATGCTTCAACTTCTGATGCGCCCTTGGTTCCTTTGCTTGCGCAATGGCTCCAGTATTATCATAGTATAACAGAATCATATTCTCGATACTTGGGACAACTCCCAATTCTGTGATAAAATTTCTAATCCATACAGCTTCATTTGAAGCTTCAAAAATTGCAATGTATTCCGCCTCTGTGGTGGAATATGTTGTTGACCTTTGTTTGGAACTCTTCCAGCAAACTGTACCTCCGTTAAGGGTAAAGATGAATCCAGATGTAGACTTTCTATCATCGGGATCCGATTGGAAGTCAGAATCTGTATACCCATTAACTTGCAGTTCACTTCCTCCATAAATAATCAATTTATCCTTAGTACCTTTAAGATACTTCAGGATATGTTTAATGGCCATCCAATGGTCATTTCCTGGATTGGACTGATATCTACTGGTTACGCTAACAGCGAAACTGATATCAAGCCTAGTACATAACATGACATACATTATTCTACCCAAACACGAAGCATAAAGTTGGTTAGACATTCTAATCTTCCCATATTCTGTTTGTGGACTCATCTTCCTTGAAAGATGAATCCCATGTCTGAACGGTATATTTGCTGTCTTACAGTTACCAAAATTATACCGTTCTAAGATCTTACCTACGTACGTTGATTGGGATAACCCAATCAGCTTCCTCTCTATATCTCTATAGAGTTTTATGCCCAAAATATAAGAAGCTTCTCCCAGGTCCTTCATGGAGAAATTCTTACAAAGGTAAGCTTTGACGCCTTGTATCATCCATCTATATCATTCCCAACGATTAGGGTGTCGTCAACATAGAGGACTAAAAATACCACCATGCTCTCACTGGCATTCTGATACACACAAAATTCTTCCGAATTCTTGAGAAAACCAGACAATCTAATAATCTCGTCTAATCGAAGATTCCAACTTCGTGAAGATTGTTTAAGTCCATAAATGGATTTCTTAAGCTTACATACCATACCCGAGTTCTCGCTGGATGCAAAACCTTCCGGATGTTCCATATAGATTTCTTCATCAAGAAATCCATTTAGAAAAGCTGTTTTGACATCCATTTGCCAAATCTCGTAATCATGATACGCAGCTATTGAAAGAAAAATCCTAATAGACTTAATCATTGTTACTCTGCGTGTAACCTTTTACTACCAGTCGGGCCTTATAGGTTTCAACCTTTCCATTAGGCCCGCGCTTCATTTTATAAACCTATTTAAAACCGATAGGAACAATTACTTCGGGAAGCGGAACCAAGTCCCAAATTTGATTCTCATGCATTAAGTCTAACTCGGATTTATGGCACTTTGCCACTTCACGGAGTCGATATCCAATATCGATTCTCTATAGGTAAAAGGATCAGTCTCTTCAACTAAGAGAACATCAAGACTCTTTTCTTATATCAAATACAAGCGTTCAGGAGGTCTAGATACCCTTTGTGACCTACGTAGTGTGTGTGTTAAAGGTTCTTCATCTACTTGAACTTCAGGTTCCTTCGTTGGTTCATTGTTTTCAGGTTGGACTTCATCAAGTTCAACCTGTCTATGATTACCACCTTCTCACAAAAATTGTACTTCTAGAAATTTTACAAAGCGAGCTATGAACATATTTCAATGCTCGGTATCATAGAAGAGATATCCCTTCGTATTTGATGGATATCCAACAAACCTAGACTTTTGCCCTCGAGGTGAAAGCTTATCTTGCGGAGCCATCCTGACATAGATATGACAACCCTTATACCGGTCCATATCTCATATGGAGTCGTAGGAACAACTTTTGAAGGAATCTTATTCAAAAGATGTGCAGCTGTTAAAAGAGAGTAGCCCCATAAGTAATAGGGCAAATCTGTAAAACTCAACATAGATCGGACCATATCCAATAAAGTCTGATTTCTCTTCTCAGACACTCCATTATGATGTGGAGTACCTGGAGGAGTATATTGAGCGAGAATCCAATTCTCCTTCATATAATCCATGAACTCACTGCTCATATATTCGCCGTCTCGATCAGATCAAAGGCATTTAATATATTCACCAGTTTGTTTTTCTACTTCATTACGAAACACTTTGAACTTTTCAAAGGTTTCCGATTTATGTCGCATCGGATAGACATAACCGTACCGTGACAGATCATCGGTAAAGGTAACGAAGTACGAATAACCACTGTGAGCAGTCTGACTTAGTGGACCACATACATCAGAATGTACGAGTTCCAGTAAGTCCGTGGCGCGGTGTCCAACACCAGAAAATGGGGCTTTGGTCATCTTACCCTGAATACATGATTCACAAGTTGGATAAGGTCCAATGGTGAGATCTGATATCAAACCATTCCTAACCAATTGGGTAAGGCGTTTAACGTCTATATGACCTAGCCTCATGTGCCATAGTTCAATATTATTAACAACAGGTAAACTACATTTATTAATCCTAGTATTCAAAATATCTCTACAAGTATGCAATGTGTAATGACCATGCTCATTTGGCATTACATGACAAAACACCTAATACAAATATTATAGTAAAAGATGCAAAAATAACGTAGCCAACTGTAGACTATCAAGACAATGACTTATTACTATACGACTTGATCTAATGCCTAATCAAATAGTCTTGAAGTTGAAGACGCAATATCACACATAGACATTAATCTGTTTACATATGAAACATCCACAAACAATAAGATACCCGTGAAAAGCAAAGGAAATATAAAGAGCAAAAATATAAAGATCAGATAAACCTTTACTCCCCATTTTTTGTTACGAAATGAAAATTGGTAAAAATAACATGTCAAAATCACATATCAAGATACCAATTAAAAGACACATGCAAGAGAATATGCAAACTTAACTTACTCTCATTACTAACAGCCATACTCAGTTAACAAAACGAACACACGGAAAGTAAAAACTCAGAAGTATGCAATGCTAAAAAAGTAGTATGTGATGGCATGAAGCACATACAAGCACACAATGAGTAAAAAAATATAATAAAAAAACTCAAAATAATTTTTCAAGTAAGGACAATGATGCATAGTCAGTATTCAGCTGTTCATGACATGAGATAATATGCACCATTTTTTGTCATGCTAAATAATACACGCATGTATATGACGTACACACCAAAACATATCAAGCATTTACGTGAAAATTAAGTGCACAACGAGTTAATGCTTAAGGCTTTATTTTATGAACGAGACACAACCAATAAAATTCTATCTCATGCATACCAATTCTACAAAATAGGTGTTCAAACCCAATACCACTTGGACATGAAAATAAACAACATTGGTTGCATACTATAATATTCTCCTCCTAAGTATGAACTCACAAATAAAGATTCTTTCGAGTGAGAGGTTTTTGCCCTTATCTTTCGAAATTGGCCCATTAACTCTTTTGCACTTGAGATTCATTTAAACTATTTTTTAGTTTTAAAAGGGATATTATAAGGTCATATAGTCAAATGTCACACTATTTAGTAAGCTATGTATGACAGAGATTAGAATGCTAATCTAAAAACTTATACATGTGACCAAGCCTCAAGATATAACAACGTGTATGTGAGATACAAACACAAGATATAATAAAGGTTTCCATCACACACACTCATGCACATAATGCATCAAGAATAAAAAAACATATTACACATGCATAAACATATATCCTACATACCAGAAGCACGTGCACATGCTTTTACCTGCTCTTTCAAGCGAGAAAACTTTTTTTGTCTTTTTTATTTTATAATTTTTTTTGTATTTTTCTTTTAACACTAAAAAAAGAAAATAATTACATGACTTGTAATTATCCAATGGTATGTGGAGTTGTATTCTCGAGTGTAGATCATACAATCGTCCATTCAGAATCGGCTATGAAATTTATGTATGGGTTTCCATCATATATACCAATGGACATATAATAAAAATAAAACACACACCCATATGCAGTGAAAATAAAAAACATGCAGTCGTGTAAACACATAAAAAAACACGCACACACATGCAATGGGGAAACATAAATACAACATCTAAGAATAGGTACACCGAAGTACACTTTCATCATACCTGTTAGGATCAAGACATTCAGAAGTTATTGGGAAATAATTTTCCTTTCTCACCCTAAATTTTTTAGGAATCTCTTTCACCTGAGTATTTCTAGTCGGTAGTGTAAGTTTCTTACTAATGAGTTGAGTCTGTTTAGCTAGTGCAAAAACTTAAAAAGCTAGATTTTAAGAATCAAACCTAGTGAAAACACTCTTAGGCAATTTCTTTTGTTTGTGCAACTAGAAGCACTTAGGCCTAATATGTCATACATTGTCACAATGATGACAAACAAACACAAACCTTAGACGAGAGCGAGGTTTACCCACCACACCTTTAGATTGAGGTTGGGTCTATTGGAGTTGGTGCTTGGAGTGCCAATTCGATTGTACATTTTATTATTTATTAATAAAATAACTACATTTTTCATTTCATACCTTATTAATGGTATTGTCATTATGCGTATTAGATTGATGTATATATATGCTAAGAATGACATCGACCTTAGAATAGTCGTGACACTAGGTGTAAACTATTCTTAAAGTATATATATATTCATAGTCATTGGTTTTGGAATACGATCGAATTCATATAACCTAGAAGACTAACACATATCTATATTGGAATTGGAATTCTAATGGTTTAACCTGATGACCATGAGTTTTGGAAACTCGTATATACATGTGGGTATTCATTGAAGCGAATACTGAATGACTCATAGGCGATTCCTAATAGTTGGAAGTACACACCACCGTCAATAGGAATCTCCTCGAGTCGAGTAGCATATGTAATCCTTTGACTATAAGATATCATTGATTTTGTGTGAGATCCTCTACACTTTGATGCCAAGTATGTCAGAAATATTTTATGGTATGGCTTCTAGATTTTAGTTGGGGTGGATCGATACACTCAATAATCAAGTGCGAAGCAAGATAGGATTTGTCGGCCCGTTTGTGTACAATAAGGGGTTTAAGTATCTGTGGGACACAGATACTTGTCCCCAACATGGATTCACCATTCTTTGACACGTGTCCCCAACATTCACTCGTGTCGCGACGTAAGAAGAAATTAGCGTTGCGACGCGTGACCAAAGTTGCCTATAAATAGGAGTGTCCGGCATAATAAATTTTCATACTTTCTTTCCTGATTCCTCTGTAAATCTTGGAGAGAGTGTGTCTTGTTTGTTTACTTAAAGCTTTTTGTAATGTCCTTTTCTTTTAGTAATAAAAGTACAAGTATGTTTTGTTACAAAATGAGTAGCTAATTTCTTTTATGCTGGGGTAATGGTGAAACTTTTATAATGAAAACATAAATTAAATTTGCTTATATTATAATAAATAAATTAAAATCTAATGATTAAAACTTGATTTAAATCTAGATTAATTATTGACAATCTGTCTACCGCATTTATGACTGGTTTTATCTTTTCACCGCTTTTATGGCTGGTTTTATCTTTTACCACCTATATGGATGGTTTTATACGATTTTGGCATAATTAAGTACCTTGGTAGGACTTGTTATAGACAAACGGTATCACCACCTTTATGGCTGATTTTATGTTTTTGTCATGCTTAGTACCTTGGTAGGACTAATTATTGACAGAAATGATTATCGCCTTTTATGGCTGGTTCTTTTTATTTACATAACTAATTCCTAAAATAAATTAAGTGGGTAACAATGGAAATTTATAAATTATAATAAAGCGATATTTCTAATGTTTAAAAGACTAAAAGTGGATCCCCTAACTCCAGTATTTCATTCTATTATTGTAATTCAATCTAAAAGTCCCCAACTACTTCAACAAATCAAATTTTCTTTTCCGCACTGCTCATTATTCTATTTTTCTAAATCTATTCTCTGTAGATCGACCCCGGACTCAACGAGTTATTTTATTACTTCGACACTCTTATACTTGGGAGTAAATGACCATTTTTTCGAGCGTGTCAGTCTGGCCTCTAGATGTTCGTTGGGTATGGACCGATGCACTCAATAATCAAGTGCGAAGCAAGATAGGATTCGTCGGCCCATTTGTGTACCATAAGGGGTTTAGGTATCCATGTTAGTAAAGTCACGATTCTTAAATCTTTGGCCAAATTCGATCACCTAGGGTGGATCGCATCAGTTATAAAGAATCGTATGTATGCCTCGGAAACTTGACGGTATATTCTATGTTTCCTAAGCACAACTCTGATAGCCTACGACGGAGGGATTGTTAAACATATGTGATGACCTCGACTTGTATAGTTCAGAAAGGTCGTTCGTGTTCTTCGCGAATTCGGAGGTGGCCGAATTACGTACATATTAGCTAGGCTTATTTGACGAACGTTTCTGAACTTAGAGAGTCCACATATGAAGTGTACTCGTTGAGCACTGGGTAGCCGATTAATTTTGAAAAAGATAATATTCGATATTATAATTATCAACTAAGATAATCAAGTGTTATTGGATAACATTGATTATTTACTTTGACCTAATTGGATTAATTGGATTAATTCAATAATTACAGAATGGCTTAATTATAAAATCATAATTATCTCTACCATTTGAGGATATTATAGTAATTGTAAGTATGTAATAATATGTGGTTTTGGCTTAATTTAATTGGATTAAATCAAAGTGGAAAATATTTAACTAATCCATTTCCTAACCTTGGCTTGATTTAATTGGATTAAATCAAAATGGGAGACAATGGAGATTAGTCACACCTAATTATACATATTTGGACAAATTGGATTAAGCCCACTTAAAAGTTGATTACAACTTTTTTTAATTACAAATTGCCTAAGTTTTGTTATAAATAACTAGCTTTAAGAAGGTTTTAATTAACAAGTATAAGCATAAATAAAAGATTGAGTAAGCTATACATAAGTAATTCTTGAGAGATTAGCCTAAGTTAGAAAAGTGTTTATAGAAGCTTGTGAGGTCTCTACAACATTTCATCTAGGAGAAATTAAGATTGGATCTTGAAGTGAAGCTTGCTAGCATTGGAAACAAGATTGGATCTTAAAGTCAAGCTTGCTAGCATTGGAAACAAAATTGGATCTTGAAGTCAAGCTTGCCATACCTTGGAGGTTCTCCAATCATTTCAACAAAGGAGAAGTAGATTGGATCTTACATCAAGCTTACTAGGTAATGTTTGATCTTCTCCTAAGCTATGTTTTTTTGTGTATTAGATGCATGAACACATAGCTTAATGTTGAAATAAGGTGAATCAATTGTGTTAGGATACTTTAGAAGTATAAACACAACATGCTTATTAATTAGGTCAAAGATGTTCATGTTGGACATGGAACAATTAATAAGAGTTTGGAACTCTAGATTAAAGCTATATGACTACCATTCCAAATCACTTAACCACTTTTGGGTGACCTAAAATTGTTCATGAGACATTCTTATTGGGATTCTATTTTGGGTTGTAATTTGATTCAAAGAAATGCATATATATATTTAGAATTTATATATGTTTATTTCATAACATGTGTTGTGGTTGGCTTTGAAATTAAAATTATTTTGGGTGATTTTAAAAGTGTTTTAGGTTTTTATTTTTAGAAAATATTAAAAAAAAATAAAATAAAATTGAGAGGGCAATTGTTGCTCTATGCCAAATTGGCCGAGAGCAAGGTGCTGCTGCGCCACATGCATGCTGCTCCCAGTGGCATGCGTGGCATGCTGCTAGCGCAGCATGCAACGCCTGCTCATGCTGCACAGGCAGAATGCTGCGCAAGCATCATGCTGTTTGCGCAGCATGCCTAGGCCAGGGTAGTTTGATTTTTGTCTGATTTTTATCTCAAATGGATTTTTCCGGATCCAGATTTATTTATGATTTTTCCCTAAACACTTGAAAAAAATATTATATTTTATTAATTTTAAAAATACACCAATGCTAGATATCCATGGGTTAGACACACTTCCGCTGCGCAAGGCACCGATCCGACCCTAGTGGTTCTGCAACTGGCCCAACAGGGTCATAGGACAAGAACACCATGAGTATTTTTATGACGTTCAATGACATGTTTCTTACCTAGGTTACATGAAGGAGTGACAGACACAATTCATAGCTCGACTCAAAAAAATTTACTTCTCTCTTCTCACATGGAGACACACAATTCTCTAACTTATAATCTAGCTTCTCAGTCTCACTGAAAATTACAGACATCTGTGTTATAATATTTTCATGTTATACTTCTAAAAATTTAACTCTATCAGCTAGACACTTATTCCGCTCCTCGATGTCATCAATAACACTAATGCTATTGTCAAGCTTGACTTGAACTTCATTCTTTTCTAATTCCACTTCTTCCAGCCTCTTATTGACATCAATGTTTGTCTTCTTGATAACTAAGCTCTCATTGAACATTTCGTGTAAGCTAGCTGAAGTTCATCCTCATATATGGAGTCATCGTTAGAGAATTCTGAAAATACATCTACATCACTAACAACATTATATGCTCTCTCACATGTCACATTAACTGTAAATGCAATAAAATTGCTTTTATCCTTAAGAGACTAATTGGAAGTATAACCATCTTCTGAATACCTAAGTGAGACTGGCATAACTTTCATGCCCTTAGACTTTAGGTATGTGAAATATTCAGATCTTATATGTCCAAACCCTTCAAATTCATGGCATTTGATAGTGCAAGGTTTGATATCTTTGTCCTCTTAGACTCCCTCATACTGCGACTACTCTCTATAGGTTCATCCTCCATATCCCTGTCAGTTCTACAACTACTCTTCTTCATCTTAAGAAATTTCTTAAACTTTTTAACAAAAATGGCCAAATCATTATCCGTGAGAGTATTATCCTTATCATCACTTGATGAATCATGTTCAACTTCCTTTGCGATCTTTAACGCTATGGTCTTGGGCTTTTTATATCCAGAAAGTTTTCTCTCATAAACCTGAAATTTTCTTACGAGGTCCTCCAGTTTAAGGTGATCTAAGTCGTTAATTTCCTCGATGGTTGTGATCTTTAGTAAAAACCGTTCAGATAGGTTAAAGATGGAGTTAACAATATCGTTAATCTCAACGTAAAATTCATCAAAAAGTCTCATCATCTTTCATCATACCGACTTCAAATCTAGTAGCAAGCTCTTGAAGTCTATTATTCTTAACTGACAGTGTGCCCTCATACACAATCTGAAGGATGACACATGTGTTGGGGCAGTTGTGGAACCCCTAGGATCGGATCGGTGCCCCGGGCAGCGGAAATGGGTTTAACCCATGGATATCTAGTATAGGTGTAATTTTAAATCATTTAATGAAATATTATATTCCATTAAGAGTGTATAGGAAAAAATCAGGACTGAATCGGAGTCTGGAAGCTCCCGAACGAAGCAAAACAAAATTGGCGTGCGAAACGCGTACCCGCGCGTGCTACAGTGACGTGCGCACTGTAGCGCACAACAACTGTCCCTTTTTTTTAAATTGTTTTCAATTGTTTTGCAAAGTGCACAGCTCTCTGGAAAATTTCCAGAGAGATGATGCAATTAGGGTCTATTACTCTAATTATTTCCGGTCTTCCCTAAACACTTTAAAAACACCCAAAATACTTTTTAATTTCAAAACCAACATAAACACATGTTATAGAATAAAAATCTAGTTTTTTCAAAATATCAAATATTTTTACAAAAACATAAATTTATTCTAAATACGCACTTGCGTAAATTTTGAATTCATTACACAAACCAAATTAGAATCCCAATAAGAAATGTCTCGTGAACAATTTTAGGTCACCCAAAGTGGTCAACTGATTCTAGAATGGTAGCCATAGCTCTAAGCTTTAATCTAGAGTTCCAAACTCTTATTAATTGTTCCATCTCCAACATGAACATCTTTGACCTAGTTACAAGCATGTTGTGTTTATACTTCTAAAGTATCCTAACACAATTGATTAGCTTTATTCAACATTAAACTATGTGATCATGCATCTAATACACAAATAAACATAGCTTAGGAGAAGATCAAACATTACCTAGTAAGCTTGATGCAAGCTCCAATCTACTTCTCCTTTGTTGAAATCGTCGGAGAACCTCCAAGGTGTGCAAGCTCGACTTCAAGATCCAATCTCGATTTCCAATGCTAGCAAGCTTCACTTCCAGATCTAATCTTGATTTCTCCTAGATGAAATGTTGTAGAGACCTCACAAGCTTCTCTAAACACTTCTCTAATTTAGGCTAATCTCTCTAAGAATTTTCTTGTATTTGAACTTGTAATTAAAACCTTCCTAAAGCTTGCTATTTATAGCAAAGTTTAGGTAATTTTTAATTAATAAAAGTTCTAATCAACTCTTAAGTGGGCTTAATCCAATTTGTCCAAATATGTATAATTAGGTGTGACTAATCTCTATTGTCTCATACTTTAATTTAATCCAATTAAATCAAGCCAGAGATTAGGAAATGGATTAGTTAAATGTTTGCCACCTTGATTTAATCCAATTAAATCAAGCCAAAACCACATATTATTACATATTTACAATTACCATAATATCCTCAAATGGTAGAGATAATTATGATTTTACAATTAAACCTTTGTGTAATTATTGAATTAATCCAATTAGGTCAAAGTAAATAATCAATATTATCCAATAACACTTGATTATCTTAGTTGATAATTATAATATCGAATATGACCTTTTATCAAAAAATAATCGGCTACCCAAGTGCTCAACGAGTACACTTCATATTGGGACTCTCTAAGTTCAGGCACGTTCGTCATATAAGCCTAACTAATATGTATGTAATTCGGCCACCTTTGAATTTGCGAAGAACACAAACGACCTTTCTGAACTATACAAGTTGAGATCATCACATATGTTTAACAATCCCTCTGTCGTAGGCTATCCGAGTTGTGCTTAGGAAACATAAAATATACTGTCAAGTTTCCGAGACGCACATCTCATGTCGACATGTCCATGATTCTTCATAACTGATGCGATCCACTCTAGGTGATCGACTTTGGCCAAAGATTTAAGAATCGTGATTGTACTAACATGGATACTTAAACCTCTTATGGTACACATATGGGCCGAAAGATCCTATCTTGCTTCACATCTGATTACTAAGTGCATCGGTCCACACCCAACGAACATCTGGAGGCCAGACCACAAAAGGTTTCTGACATATATGGCATCTAAGTGTGTAGGATCTCATACAAAATCAATGATATCCTATAGTCAAAGGATTACATATTCTACTCGACTCGATGAGATTCCTATTGACAATGGTGTGTACTTCCAACTATTAGGAATCACATATGAGTCATTCAGTATTCGCTCAAATGAATACCCACATGTCTATACGAGTTTCCAAAACTCATGGTACATCGCGTTAAACCATTGGAACTCCAATTCCAATATACAACATGTGCTAGTCTTCTAGGTTATAGGAATTCAACTGTATTCTAAAACCAACGACTAAGAATATTTACTTTAAAAATAGTTTACACCTAGTGTCAAAACTATTCTAAGGTCGATGTCATTCTTAGCATATCTATACATCAATCTAATACGCATAATGACAATACCATTAATAAGGTATGAAATGAAAAATATAGTTATTTTATTAATAAAGAATAAAATATAGAAATCGGATTGGCACTCCAAGCACCAACTCCATCTACATGCATCCTTAATAATCTCACACTTAGATATTCTCCTAAACTCAGCGGAGAAAACATCACCATGAATGACATTAATGTCTTTATTGTTCCTATTACTAGTATCAAACTTCTCCTTAGTCCAAGTCAGTTTATTTTTAGGGGAAGAAACCCCATCAACTATAACCACATGAGTTTTTCACTCGTACTCTACTAACATCAAGACCCTCTCATTTAGGGACTTGAGGAACGCTCTCATGCGAACCTTCTAATGTAGGTACTTAGTGTCATCAAAGAACGGAGGACAGTTTAAGGGTTGACTTCTCTCCATAGCTAACTTAGTTTTTATTCATAACTAGGGCTAGTAAAATAAAAAATAAAAGACATAAAGTAAAAATGTTGAAAAGAAAATGCTGAAAAGTAAATAAAATAAAATGATAAGGTAAAATGATCTACTTTTACTACTACTAATTTAGATATCTCCCTTAATATAATATATTAACTTGTGATGATATTACCAACCAGCCATATAGGCGGTAACCTGATTAAGTCAAATTAAGTCCGACCAGCCATATAGGCGGTATCAAAATTTGTCCATAAACCTGCCATATAGGCGGTAAGAAAGTTTAATTACCAACCGACCAATCTGGCGCTATCCTTGCTCAGTCAGGTTTAAACCATTTTAAAATGAATTACCAACCGACCAATATAGCGGTATCCTTATTAAGTCAAGTTTTAAATAATGAATATATTATAATTAAGGGAGATTGATCTAAATAACAATAGTAAAAGAATTACCTTTCACCCTAGTATGGGGGAGTTACCTCCTCATGGTTGAATAGTAAAAACTGTAAAAGTAAAGAAAGTAAATTACTATTACTATTACAGACCATAATTAAAATTAATTACAAAACTGAAATTAAAATAAACTAGATAGAAAACTCCATATTTACATCAGAGAATTCAGAGAGGAAGGTACATCTGAAACTGAAATTTCGAGCTCTATTTATAGGCTTCAATAAGCCCCACGCGTCGCGACGCGCACGTTTATTCTTGCGTCGTGACGCGTCACTGATTTATCGGCTTCAGATTCTTATCTGCCACATGGAATTTCAGATAAAAGGACTCAATAATTATGCTGACGTGGCGCTGACATGGCGATGACGTGGCAACACATGGTGAAAGTGATTTTCGGCACCGTAGGATTTCGACACATGGCACTTCGTGATTGGCTGATGATGACGTGGCTGATGACGTGGCGACACGTGGTGAAAGTGATTGTCGGCACCGTAGGATTGCGACACGTGGCACTTCGTGATTGGCTGATGATGATGTGGCGATGACGTGACACATTGACTCGGTCTTCTGCTGATGTGGATGATGATGTGGCTGACACGCGGGATGACACGTGTTGACACATGGTGATGGTGATTGTCGGTACCATAGGATGATGACACGTGTCACGGCGCACGTTAGCAGATCGTCTGTGATGTTGACATGTGGCACGGCGCACGTTAGCAAAGTCCAGCGCACGTTAGCAAAGTCAAACTTCTCAGATTCCGACATGTGTCCCCGACGCACGTTAGCATGGATCGGCGCACGTTAGGCGTCGCGACGTGCAAATTTACAATTTTTCCCTTTTGTGTCTTTTTTTTCACTGTTTTGGCCCCAAATCACCTCCAGAATGTCCTGAAACTTTATTTATCTACAAAATAACACAAAACACATCAAAATATTCACAAAACTCAAGAAACTATACAAAATATTAGGTCAAATCAGTGGAAAATAGTGATATAATTACCACTCATCACACCCTCAAACCTAATATTTTGCTAGTCCTCGAGCAAAACACATAATAAAATAACATAAACATCTTTAAAATAAAATTTAACTAAGCCACTTTCGTAGGGATCACGGTTGCATTTAGCGTATGTAACAAGCCTTTAAACCATAGGTGTCCCTAGTGGACGAGTTGTAGTCTCGTGAGGGTTTACAGCAATGATACCTACAAATATTTTACAAAAGTAAAAAGGTAGTGAAACTAATGCACACAAAAGCAAAAATACAAGAGAAAAGAGAATAAAGAAGTTAGTGACTAATCAGGTGAAACTTCTACTCCAAGTCACTAGTTGTTTTCTTTCCATCTAAATTACTGAATAAGTAAATTCTCCGATTATATTTACCATTCTCCATATATATAGCCAACAAAATATTAATCAACTCATTTTTGCCCACAACAGGCACAAGTGCAGTTGAGAAGAGAGTAATATTTTTGTCCTAAAGTTTTATCAGAATTCACACCTTTTTGCAGCAGTGGAATAATTTTTCTCATTTTTCCGATTTTTTTCTTTGATTTTTTGATTTTTTGATTTTTTTTTATTTATATACAATATCTTCCATCTATGTAGCGAGCGTTGGGTCGGTGGCTCCCAAACCAGTTGGCTTTAGGGCACCAGGTGTTTAGACACCCATATGGACTTAATTACTCAGACTTCAAATATATATATTTTTGCAACATCCTTGATCCATGTAGCGAGCTTTGGGCCAGTGACTCCCAAACCAGTTGGTTTTAGGGCACTAGGTGTTAAAACACCCATACGGACTAATAACTCGGATCTCAGACGTTTTTTTTACTCCATTGCTTTTTTGAGATGCTTCCTCCAATTAAACTAGAGCACTAAATATTACAAACTTTTCAATTACAGCTTATGTCTGTATGTTACCATGCATGTTGATAATACCTGCCAACTGAGCATATGAAGATCAATTTTAGTCAATTTTATGGAGAATTTACAAATTAAATAATTCAAAAGGAAATAAACTAAAATTAACTTGTTTCGAAAATGGATTGAAATACGTATCAGGAGTGGGAACTCCTTACACAGCTATCTAATACCAATTTCACATTTTTAGTCAAAATAAATACAAAAACGCAAAATATTTTTGTAATTTTTGAAAAAATTTCAATTTTTTTGTATTTTTCGAAAAATTTTGGACTAAAAATAAAAACAACACACAATTAAAAACAAGATACCGATCAACTAATTCCCTTCCCCAAACCTAAATGAGACATTGTCCCCAATGTCTTAAACAGTAGAAGAAGAGTTTAGAAGATAATATCTGGTTAACTGAAATTCTACACGAAAAGTTAAAGGTTAAGATCCAGATTAATCCTACGCCTCTTACACGATCGTCCTCGGACCAATTTATCTTTGAAAGGATATGGTCAATTTTTGGTTCATAGGCTAAGATTTGGTCAATTAGATCCGGAGCAGTTCTGGCAGTGAAGAGGAGTTCTTTTAAAGGTTTTGACACGAACCCATTTCTCCGGGCATCATCAAGAAACACATAAAGAAAATCATAAAATCCTTCATCGTTGTACAGTCCAAGCGGTTTCTGGTGTATGTTCAGGTTCGCCCAAGATAACACTGTAAAAATTTCCTCCAATGTACCCAAGCCACCTGGCAATGCAATAAAAGCATCAGCACGGTTAATCATTTCTACCAATCGTTTAGACATACCTGGCACGATCAGTTCCTCTCTGTTTGATGGTCCAATAAGATTTACTTCTGCCAAGGGTTTTGGGATGATTCCCAAAACATGACTGCCTCCCTCCTGTACAGCTTTTGAAACGATCCCCATAAGTCCAAGATTGCCTCCACCATATACTAAGTGCATATTCCTTGCAGCTAAGACTCGACCCAATTCATGTGCTGCTTCTACGTATTGTGGCTTAACACCAACACTAGTACCGCAAAACACACAGATGTTTTCAACTCGTCTTCTTGAAGTGGCTTCCATGTTTTACTCTGGATGTCTTCAAAAGTACAATGATGAGTTGAATTTATAACACCTGAAAAAGGTGAGTAAAATAGTAGCATTAGTACCTGCCAAATAACAATTATTAGTTAACAGTAAAATAAATCGTGATAGTAAAAAAAGGTCTGGATCCTGTCAGAGAAAATAAAAGAAAACAACAAAATAAATTACAATTATTAGGAAAAGATAAATAGATATAATATTTACAATAATTTACAGCTTGATTGACGTCTATGCGTCAGGGACAAGCTTCCCATCCAATTTTCTTATAAATTGGCAAATAGGGTCTTTTTGAGTCAGATTCCCGAGATTTAACTGTTGTCTTTCTTTTTGGAATTGTGTATGTAATTTACGGATGGCTATATGAACATATCCACTTGGGTGCGTCTCAAGAGTTGAAGATATATCATCTACAGACCCCTTACTCAAGCCATCCCTAATGAATTTAATTTTATCTTCGCGATTATCAGACACCATTCCTAAAGAACGAAAATGAGTATTGCAATTCCAGCGTGCACATTTGTAACAAACACCCATTTGCTTAGCTCTACGTTTCTTTGCATAGGTGCTTTTTCCAAAACCGGGTAAATAAAAATTATAGGAATCAGAATACTCACCTGCTAATCAGACCCGTGCTTCGATTACCCAGCGAATGTCATTAGGAACACCATGGATCATTAGTAGTCTCATCCGTTCCAAGCGAGCTTTATAAACTTTCATCAGAAATTTTTGAGGGAGAGAAGGAAATTGCTTGTGAAGATTTGCGAGAACTTCTTCCATCCTGAAATAAATTAACCTGCAAAAACTAAACACACAAAATGAAATCACACCAAATCACAATATATACACAAATTGCATGGGTTGCCTCTCTGCGAGCGCTAAGTTTAACGTCATCAGCTAGATGTGACTTCTCGAACGTTAGGCTGGATCTGAAAGTGTGACACTTTCTTTTTGTCGCTCAAATGATTCTCCCTAGTAGTGTTTGACACGCTGACTGTTTACCTTGAATGTTTCGTTGGTGTTGGGATCCAGTAACTCAACAGCTCCATATGGTAAAACCTGAGTGATCATAAATGGACCTACCTAACCACCTTGATTTCAACTTTCCAGGGAAAAGTTACAACCATGAATTGTACAACAACACTTGCTGCCTTGGTTCCAACTGTATGTGCATTATTTTTCAATCATGCCATTTCTTGGTCTTTTCTTTGTACAATCTGGCATTCTCATAAGCCTGTAAGCGAAATTCCTCCAATTCATTGAGTTGGTGAAGTCATTTCTCTCTTGCAGCTTGTGAATCAAGATTCAACTTCTTCAGTGCCCAATACGCCTTGTGTTCAAGCTTAACTGGAAGATGACATGCTTTCCCAAACACCAATCGATATGGAGACATACCAATGGGTGTCTTGTAAGCTGTTCGGTAGGCCCATAATGCATCATCTAGTTTTGTTGACCAGTCCCTCATTATTGATCCAACAGTTCTCTCCAAGATTCTTTTGATTTCCCTGTTTGAAACTTCAACCTGTCCATTTGACTATGGATGGTAAGCAGTGGCAACTTTGTGAGTAACTCCGAATTTGGATAGGAGTGCATCAAAGTATCTGTTGCAGAATTGTGTGCCACAATCACTGATAATTGCCCAAGGTGTTCCGAACCGAGTGAAAATGTTATTTTTCAGGAATTTAATCACCACTTTTGAATCGTTGGATGGCAGTGCAATTGCTTCGACCCATTTGGAGACGTAGTCTACAACAACCAGGATGTACAGGTTTCCGAATAATGGAACAAAGGGTCCCATAAAATCAATACCCCACACATCGAATATCTCTACTTCCAGAATATTTTGCATTGGTCCTTCATTTCTCCTGGAAATATTCCCCGTTCTCTGGCACCTGTCACATTGAAGAGAAAAAAGATAAGCATCTTTAAAAAGAGTGGGCCAGAATAAACCTGATTGTAGGACTTTGGCTGCAGTTTTGTTTCCGCTGAAGTGTCCGCCATATGGTGATGAATGACAGTGTTGCAAAACACTGTTGACTTCCTCATGTGGAGCACAACGCCTCAGTAATTGATCAGCACAACGTTTGAACAGTTACCGCTCATCCCAGACATAGTGCTTGACTTCTTTGAAGAACTTCTTTCGTTGCTGAGTTATCCATTCCAACTGCCATTTTCCCGAAACTATGTAGTTTACATAGTCAGCATACTAAGGGACATCTTGATGTTTCATGGCAAACAACTGTTCATCTAGAAATGTTTCTTTGATTGTCAGTTCTTTGCCAGTTGTTTCTCCATTCTCGAGCCTCAATAAATGATCTGCCACTTGGTTCTCTGTCCCTTTCCTGTCTCTGATCTCCACGTCAAATTCTTGCAGAAGAAGTATCCAATGGATCAATCTGGGTTTGGCATCTTTCTTCATGATCAAGTATTTGATTGCTGAATGATCTGTGTAGACCACCACTTTGGGACCCAGCAGATAGGAGAGGAATTTGTCAAAAGCATACACAACTGTGAGCAACTCATTTTGGTGGTTTGTGTAGTTGAGTTGAGCTTCATTCAAAGTTCTGCTGGAGTAGTAAATGGTATGGAAAATCTTTGCATTGCGTTGTCCCAAAACTGCACCTACAGCCAAATCATTAGCATCACACATCACTTCAAATGGAAGGGTCCAGTCTGGTGCTACAATGATGGGGATAGAAATCAGCTTCTGTTTTAAGATCTCAAAAGCTTCCTGACATTCTTTGGTGAAGTTGAAATGCACATCCTTCTGCAGAAGATTGCACAGAGGTTTAGCAATCTTGGAAAAGTCTTTGATAAATCTCCTGTAAAAACCTGCATGTCCGAGAAAGCTCCGAATCCCTTTTGCTGATGTCGGCGGAGGTAGTTTTTCAATTGTTTCAATCTTTGCTTTGTCTACCTCGATTCCCTTTTGTGAGATCCGGTGTCCAAGAACAATGCCTTCCTGCACCATGAGTGGCATTTCTCCCTGTTGAGTACCAGGTTGGTATATTTACATCTTTGTAACACTTGTTCCAAATTTTGCAAGCAGTGGTCAAAAGAGTCTCCAAACACAGAGAATTCATCCATGAAAACCTCCATACTCTGCTCCAGCATGTCTGAGAATATGGCTATCATGCAACACTGAAATTTGGCAGGAGCATTACATAATCCAAATGGCATCCTGCGGAAAGCAAAAGTACCATAGGGACATGTAAAGGTAGTTTTCTCATGATCTTCTGGTACGATGACAATCTGATTGTGCCCTGAATATCCATCTAGAAAACAATAGAACTTATGTCCCGCCACTCTGTCCAGCATTTGATCAATGAATGGCAGCGGAAAATGGTCATTCCGTGTTGCTTTGTTCAGCTTTCGGTAGTCCATGCATACTCTTCATCCAATCACCGTTCTGGTTGGAATTAGCTCGTTCTTTTCATTGGTAACCACAATGATTCCTCCTTTCTTCGGCACACACTACATAGGACTCACCCAAGTACTATCTGAAATGGGGTAAATGATGCCAGCATCCAACCATTTGATGATTTCTTTCTTTACGACCTCATTCATGATTGGATTGAGTCTCCGTTGATGCTCCACTGTGGGTTTGTACTCATCATTCATCAGAATCTTGTGCATACAAAATGATGGACAAATGCCTCGAATGTCTGCTATAGTCCAGCCAATGGCTCTTTTGTGCTCTCGTAATACTCTCAGCAACTTTTCTTCCTACTCCAATGTTAGTGAATAAGAAATAATAACAAGTAATTCAGAAGAGTTTCCCAGAAATGCATACCTGAGATGGCTCAGAAGTAACTTCAGCTCAAGCTGTGGTGGTTCTTTAATCGAAGGCTTGATTCGATCTTTCTTTGGCAGTTTCAGGCTTTCCACTTGTGGTGTCGCTTTGAATCGGAATAGTTTGTCAATGTAGTTGATACATTCCAGGATTTCAGCATCTAGCTCGTTGTCAGTCATGTTAGTGATGCAATCTTCAAGTTTATCCATGGGAGTTGTATCAGTATCCTTAATGATACTATCAACAACATCAATTCTGAAACATTCTTCTTCATTTTCATCGCTTGGGAATTTCATAGCTTTGAAAACATTGAAAGTAACTTCTTGGTCCTGAACTTTCATAGTTAGTTCTCATTTTTGTACATCAATCACAGTTCGTCCTGTTGCCAAGAATGGTCTTCCAAGGATGATAGGTACATCTTTGTCTTCTTCCATGTCAAGGATAATGAAATTTGCTAGAAGAATGAGTTTGTCGACTTTGACCAGCACATATTCAACAACTCCTCTCGGAAATGCGAGCGTTCGATCAGCAAGTTGCAAAAAGACTGAGGTAGGCATTGCTTCTCCAATTTGCAATTTCCTGTAAATAGAAAAAGGCATTAAATTAACACTTGCACCTAAGTCACATAAAGCCTTACCGATATAGTGTTCTCCAATGGTGCATGGGATAGTAAAACTGCCAGGATCTTTCAACTTCGGGGGAAGTTTCCTTTGAATAATGGCACTGCATTCTTTTGTTGATGAGTGGTAACTATATCACTATTTTCCACTCATTTAACCTAATATTTTGTATAGTTTCTTGAGTTTTGTGAATATTTTGACGTGTTTTGTGTGATTTTGTAGATAAATAAAGTTTCAGGACACTCTGGAGGTGATTTGGGCCAAAACAGTGAAAATTGGACGAAAAGGGCAAAATGGTCATTTCGCGCGTCACGGCGCCTAATGTGCGCCGAACAGTGCTAACGTGCGTCGGGTCCACGTGTCAGAATCTGAGAAAAGTTTGACTTTGCTAACGTGCGTCGTGCCATGTGTCACCATCACAGTCGATCTGCTAACGTGCGCCGTGCCACGTGTCATCATCATACGGTACCGACAGTCGCCATCGCCACGTGTCACTCCATATGTCATCCACGTCATCGTCCATATCATCAGTTGACCGAGTCAACATGCCACCTCACCGCCACATCATCATCAGCCAATCACGAAGTGCCACGTGTCGCAATTTTATGGTGCCGACAGTCACTTTGCCACGTG
The DNA here is from genome assembly GCA_019454045.1 of Zanthoxylum bungeanum. Taxonomy (NCBI): domain Eukaryota; kingdom Viridiplantae; phylum Streptophyta; class Magnoliopsida; order Sapindales; family Rutaceae; genus Zanthoxylum; species Zanthoxylum bungeanum. The sequence continues at coordinate 21,679 of SKCR01038536.1, read as the reverse complement.
TCGCCATGTCAGCGCCACGTCAGTGCCACATCAGCATCAATCATTGACTCACTTATCCCTATCTGACACGTGGCGGATAAGAATCTTAATTAGCCAATCAAAAGCCGCCACGTGTCACAATAATTGAGCTCTAACCACCTTGCCACGTGTCACCTTATCACCTTATCCAGAATCTAAAGCCGACGAACCAGAAGCTGCCACGACGACCAACGGGCATCACGATGCGAGCTGGGCGTCGCGACGCGCGACCCTTACTAACGCCTATAAATAGAGCTCGAAATTTCAGTTTCAAATGTACCATTCTCTCTGAATTCTCTCATATAAATAAGGAGTTTTCTATCTAATTTCTTTTAAATTTTAGTTTTGTAATTAATTTTAATTACTTTGTAATAATAGTGTTTTACTTTCTTTACTTTTTACAGTTTTTACTATTTACCATGAGGAGGTAACTTCCCATTGCTAGGGTGAAAGGTAATTCTTTTACTATTGCTATTTAGATTAATCTCCCTTAAATATAATATATTCACTATTTAAAATTTGACTTAAAAAGGATACCGCCAGATTGGTCGGTTGGTAATTCATTTTAATCTGGTTTAAACCTGACTAATCAATGATACCGCCGGATTGGTCGGTTGGTAATTAAATTTTCTTACCGCCTATATGGCAGTTTATTTTGGTTCCGCCTTTATGGCTGGTTGGACTAATTAGACTTAATCAAGTTACCGCCTATATGAGTGGTTGGTAAAATAATCACAAGTTTATATATTATATTATGAGAGATATCTAAATTAGTAGTAGTTAAAGTTGATCCTTTTACCTTAGCATTTTATTTTATTGCAATTTACTTTTCAGCAATTACTTTTCAGCATTTTTACTTTATGTCTTTTATTTTCAAGTTTTTACTAGCCATAGTTATGTGTGTAACTAAATTAGTTATCTGGGGTTGTGATGACTTTTAATATCACCGGTTTATAAGGGGTTATTTTATAGTTTGGGTAATTTAAAAGTTTACTTATTAAGTCTTAAGCCTAATGCGTCTTGTTAATTGGCCACTAATAAGATTGATCTGGTAAATCTAAAATGAACTAGACATAGGGATTTTAGGTTTCAGCCTTAGACTTAATAGCTCACACGATCTTCCTTGAGGATAGATAACCCTTTAATAGATTTCCTTACAGGATAGATATATACCTGTCGGGCGGGGGTAGCCATAATTGGAACTTAAACTTAATGAATCCAGATAATTTGGTTGACATAGACATATGGTTCAATTGGGTTAAACTGGGTATTTGCGTCTGACCATCGACAGAGGCTTTCGCATAATTTAGTGTTCCAGGTTAGTAAACCGATTCATTACACAAACATAAAATAACCACTTCATCTTTAAAATGATATTGGAAGAAATCACAACCCTAGATAGTTTTTAATATTGAATTTTCTTAAACCTACTTTCAAACAAATTTATTTACTTGTTTATAAATTTAGAATCGTCACCTTTTTCAAATCAATCAAACAACATGTTAGATACTAGTAATCATTTGACCTCATAAAATTAATAGATTAGGTATTAAGTCCTCGTGGGATCAATACTTTTTATACTACTTGAACGATACGTGCGCTTGCGTTATACGCGTGTGTTTACGCCGGTCAAGTTTTTGGCGCCGTTGCCAGGGACTTATTTATCTTTTACTATTAGTTTAGGGGTTAGATACGTTATTTGTATCTAATTTCTTTTTACTTATTGTTTTTGTTTTCTTGTGTTTCAGGTTCTCAGAAACTACATGAGACGAACCAGAAGCTTTGAACTCCGACCGCTCGACCCAGAAATTGAAAGAACCATCAGACAGTTGAGAAGGGAAAGGCGAGAAGGCCAGAAGCTTTAGTCAACATGGAACCAGAACCTTTGAATGTTGCACCACCGATTCCCATTCAAGACAGAACCATTCCGGTGGTTGACAGACTAATTTCTTGTATTATACTTCCTCCCTTACCAGCAAATGCGTGTGACATCAAAACATGCATTCAGATGATTCAGTAGTCAGTGCAATTTGGGGGAAATGCAACTGAAGATCCTAATGCCCACATCAGCAACTTCCTGGAAGTTTGCGGTACTTTCAATTACAACTGAGCAGCTGAAGAAGCAATGAGACTGCGAGTTTTTCCATATTCCCTGAAAGACAGAGCTAAAGCTTGGCTACATTCGTTACCAACAGGTTCCATCACAACTTGGAATACTCTAGCCACCAAATTCCTTGCAAAGTACTTTCCACCAGCCAGAACTGCAAAGTTGAGAAATGACATCACATCCTTCGTGCAACAAGATTCAGAATCCATTGCGAAGCTTGGAAAGATTCAAAGATTTACTCCGAAAATATCCTCATCATGAGATCGCAAAGTAGCTACAAGTCCAAACCTTCTACAATGGACTTTCTAGAATAATGAGAACCACAATTGATGTTGCTGCTGGAGGAGCTTTGATGGCAAAAGGAGAAGATCAGACCTGAGACTTAATTGAAGAAATGGCCAACAACAATTCTTTATGGCCAACAGAAAGGAGCATGATCCAAAGAATTGCAGGAATTTATGAAGTTGGAGCCAACACTGCAGTAAATGCCAAGCTAGATCAGATTTGCAAAAATTTGGAAACTCTCAGCATGCAAGTTAATACTGGATCCACAAGTTTACCATATGGAGGAGCACCAGAGCCAAACCAATATAAAGAAACAGTGAATTATGTCAATAATTTCAACAGACAGGGGAACAATCCATATTCGAACACCTACAACCCAAGGTGGATGAATCATCCCAATTTCGCATGGAGCAACAATTCAGGGCAAATGAACAACCCACCACCAGGATTCCAACAACAGAACAAAGGCCAGGAGCAGGCAAATGAATCAGGAATAACAGAAGTGTTGACCCACTTGAAAAAGATAGAAGCAAAACATGACTCTCAAGCAGCAAGATATAATGCTATGTTTCAATCCCAAGCAGCATTAATTCAAAGTCAATCTGCTTCTATTAAAGCACTGTAGAATCAAATTGGACAACTAGCCAATGCTCAGAGTTACAGACCATCAGGTAACCTTCCTAGCAACACAGAGCCAAATCCAAGGAACATGGGAAAGGTGCAATGTCATGCCATCATGTTAAAAAGCGGTACTGAAATCAACAAAGATGTTGGAATCAAGGCAACAACAATTGAAGATATTCCAAAAGAAATAAAGCAACATATGGAGGAAAAAGAAGCAAAGGAAAAAGAACAGATCACTCCACCTCCACATTTTCCTCAGCGTCTTCAGAAGAATAAACTGGACAAGCAGTTTGCTCGATTCTTGGAGGTGTTCAAAATCTGCATATCAACATTCCATTTGCAGAAGCGTTGGAACAATTGCCCAGCTATGCCAAATTCATGAAAGACATTCTTTCACGAAAACGGAGATTGGGAGATTATGAGACAGTGGCATTATCAGAAGAATGCAGCGCCATCATTCAGAGAAAACTTCCTCCAAAGTTGAAAGATCCTGGCAGTTTCATTGTTCCTTGCACCATAGGAGAACATGACTTCGGTAAGGCTCTGTGTGATCTAGGTGCGAGTGTTAACTTGATGCCTTTTTCTATTTTCAGGAAATTGCAGATTGGAGAAACAATGCCAACTTCAGTCTCTCTACAACTTGCTGATAAAACGCTCGTATTTCCAAGAGGCGTAGTTGAGGATGTGCTGGTCAAGGTTGACAAATTCATTTTCTCAGCAGATTTTATTGTCCTTGATATGGAGGAAGACGCAGACGTGCCAATCATCCTCGGGAGACCATTCTTGGCTACAGGTCGAACCATTATTGATGTACAAAAATGAGAATTAACCATGAGGGTACAAGACCAAGAAGTAACATTCAATGTTTTCAAGGCCATGAATTTCCCAGATGATGAAAAGAATGAGGAATGTTTCAGACTTGATGTGATACACAGTACCATTCAGAACTCCAATACAATGCAAAGTTCTACTGACAAACTTAAAACATGTCAATTGCCTGTGGAGCCTGAAGATAAAACATCTTTTGCACTAAAAAAGCCAATTCTTGCACTACAAGCAACATAAGAGAAAATGTTCCACCAGTTTAACAAATTGGAGGAATTTCACAATCAGCCTTTTGAGGATGCCAAATTGTACAAAGAAAAGGCAAAGAAAAGACATGATGAGAAGTTAGTGCGCATACAACTGGAACCAGGGCAGAAGGTACTGTTAAATAAATCAAGGGTGAAATTCTTCCAATGGAAGCCAAAATCACGGTGATCAGGTCCATTTGTGATCACCAAAGTTTTACCAGATAGAGCCGTTGAGATACATGATCCTGACTCCAACAAAACTTTTAAGGTTAAAAACAAGCGTGTTAAGCACTACTGGGGAGAATCGTTTGAGCGACAAAAAGAAAGTGTCACACTTTCAGATCCAGCCTAACGATCGAGAAGTCAAGTCTAGCTGACGACTTTAAACTTAGCGCTCGCAGAGAGGCAACCCATGCAATTTGTGTATATATTGTGATTTGGTGTGATTTAATTTTGTGTGTTTAGTTTTTACAGATTAAGTCATTTCACGATGGAAGAAGCTCTCGTAAATCTTCGCAAGCAATTTCCTTCTCTCCCTAAAAAATCTCTGATAAAAGTTTACAAAGATCGCTTGGAACGGATGAGGTTACTGATGATCAAAGGTATTCCTACTGAAATTCGTTGGATTATTCAAGCATGGGTCCGATTGGCAGGTGAGTCTTTTGACTCTTTTATTTCACATCTGCCTGGTTTAGGAAGGAGCACCTATGCTAAAAAGAGAAGAGCCAAAAGAATGTGTCTTTGTTATAAATGTGCTCGTATGTTTTGTGATACTCGTTGTCGTTCTTTAGGAATGGTGTCTGATAACCGCGAAGATAAGATTAATTTCATTAGGGATAGCCTGGGTAAGGAGTCTTTGGATGATATATCTAAAACTCTTGAGACGCATCCCAGTGGATGTGTGTATCATGAGATTTGTGTGTTATACGCACAATTCCAAAAGGAAATACAATAGTTAAGTCTCGGGAATCTGACTAAAAAAGACCTTGTTTACCAATTTATAAGAAAATTGGATGGGAAGCTTGTCCCTGACTCATAGACGTCAATCAAGCCGCTACTTTTCTTGTACATTTTATATCTCTTTGTCTTTTCCTGATAATTGTGAATTGTTTTGTTGTTTTCTTTAATTTTCTCCGACATGATCCAGACCTTTTTGACTATCACGATTTATTTTACTGTTAAACTAATAATTGTCATTTGGCAGTACTAGTGCTATTATTTTACTCACCCTTTTCAGGTATTATAAATTCAACTCATCATTGCACTTTTGAAGACATCCAGAGTAAAACATGGAAGCCACTTCAAGAAGACGAGTTGAAAACATCTGTGTGTTTTGCGGTACTAGTGTTGGTACTAAGCCACAATACGTAGAGGCAGCACAAGAATTGGATCGAGTCTTAGCTGCGAGGAATATGCACTTAGTATATGGCGGATGCAATCTTGGACTAATGGGGATCGTTTCAAAGGCCGTACAGGAAGGGGGCAGTCACGTTTTGGGAATCATTCCAAAACCCTTGGCAGAGGCAAATCTTATTGGATCATCAAACAGAGATGAATTGATCGTGCCAGGTATGTCTGAACGACTGGTAGAAATGATTAACCGTGCTGATGCTTTTATTGCTTTGCCAGGTGGCTTGGGCACATTGGAGGAAATTTTTATAGTGTTATCTTGGGCGAACCTGAATATACACTAGAAACCGCTTGGGCTGTTTAACGTTGATGGATTTTATGATTTTCTTTGTGTGTTTCTTGATGATGCTCGGAGAAATGGGTTCGTGTCAAAACCTATGAAAGAACTTCTCTTTACTGCCAGAACTGCTCCGGATCTAATTGAACAACTCTTAGCCTATGAACCACAAGTTGACCCTATCCTTTCAAAGATAAATTGGTCCGAGGACGATCGTGGTAAGAGGTGTCGGATTAATCTAGATCTTAACCTTTAATTTCCTGTAGAATTTCAGCTAACCAGGTATTATCTTCTAAACTCCTCTTCTACTGTTTAAGACATTGGGGACAATGTCTCATTTAGGTTTGGGGGAGGGAATTAGTTGATTAGTATCTTGTTTTTAGTTGTGTGTTGTTTTCATTTTTAGTCCAAATTTTTTTCGAAAAATACAAAAAAAATTGAAAATTTTTCAAAAATTACAAAAATATTTTGCGTTTTTGTGTTTTTATTTTGACTAAAAAGGTGAAATTGGTAAGAGATAGCTGAGTATGGAGTTTCCACTCCTGAGACGTATTTCAACCCATTTTTGAAACAAGTTAATTTTTGTTTATTTCCTTTTGAATTATTTAATTTGTAAATTCTCAATAAAATTGACTAAAATGGATCTTCATATGCTCAGTTGGCAGGTATTATCAACATGCATGGTAACATACAGACATAAGTTGTAATTGAAAAGTTTGTAATATTCAGTGCTCTAGTTTAATTGGAGGAAGCATCTCAAAAAAACAATGGAGTAAAAAAAATACGTCTGAGATCCGAGTTATTAAGTCCGTATGGGTGTTTTAACACTTAGTGTCCTAAAACCAACTGGTTTGGGAGTCACTGGCCCAAGCTCGCTACATGGATCAAAGATGTTGCAAAATTATATATATATGAAGTCTGTGTAATTAAGTCCGTAGGGGTGTCTTAACACCTGGTGCCCTAAAGCCAACTGGTTTGGGAGCCACCGACCCAACACTCCCTACATATATGGAGAATATTGTATATAAATAAAAAAAATCAAAAAATCAAAGAAAAAATTCAGAAAAATGAGAAAAATTATTCCACTGCTGCAAAAATGTGTGAATTATGATAAAACTTTAGGACAAAAATATTACTCTCTTATCAACTGCACTTGTGACTGTTGTGGGAAAAAATGAGTTGATTAATATTTTGTTGGCTATATATATGGAGAATGGTAAATATAATCGGAGAATTAACTTATTCAGTAATTTAGAAAGAAAGAAAATAACTAGTGACTTGGAGTAGAAGTTTCATCTGATTAGTCATTAACTTCTTTATTCTCTTTTCTCTTGTCTTTTTACGTTTGTGTGCATTAGTTTCACTACCTTTTTTACTTTTATAAAATGTTTGTGGGTATCATTGCTGTAAACCCTCACGAGACTACAACTCGTTCACTAGGGACACCTAGGGGTTTAAAGGCTTGTTGCATACGCTAAATGCAACCGTGATCCCTATGAAAGTGGCTTAGCTTAATTTTATTTTTATGTTATTTTATTTCATGTTTTGCTCGAGGACTAGCAAAATGTAAAGTTTGGGGGTGTGATGAATGGTAATTATAACACTATTTCCCACTCATTTAACTTAATATTTTGTATAGTTTCTTGAGTTTTGTGAATATTTTGATTTGTTTTGTGTTATTTTGTAGATAAATAAAGTTTCAGGACATTCTTGAGGTGATTTGGGACCAAAACAGTGAAAAAGAACACAGAATGGCATTTGTGTAAATTGGCGTGTCGCGACGCGCAGGCTGTGTCGCGACGCCTAACGTGCGCCGCTCCATGCTAACGTGTGCCGGGTCCACGTGTCAGAATCTGAGAAGTTTGACTTTGCTAACGTACGTCGTGCCACGTGTCACCATCACAGCTGATCTGCTAACGTGCGTTGTGCCACGTGTCATCATCCTACGGTGTCGACAATCACTATCGCATCGTGTCACTCCACGTGTCAGCCACGTCATCGTCCACATCACTAGTTGACCGAGTCGACATGCCATGTCACCGCCACGTCATCATCAGCCAATCACAATGTGCCACGTGTTGCAATCCTACGGTGCCGACAATCAATTTCGCCATTTGTCGCCACGTCAGTACCACATCATCGCCACATCAGCTCAATTATTGTCTCATTTATCCGAATTGCCACGTGGCAGATAAGAATCTGAAATGGACCAATCACGCGTTGACACATCAGCGCGTCGCGACGCAAGAAGAAATGTGCGCGTCGCGACGCGCGGGGCTTATTGACGCCTATAAATAGAGCTCGAAATTTCAGTTTCAGATGTACCTTCCTCTCTGAATTCTCTGATGTAAATAGAGAGTTTTCTATCTAGTTTATTTTAATTTCAGTTTTGTAATTAATTTTAATTACGTTCTGTAATAGTAATAGTAATTTACTTTCTTTACTTTTACAGTTTTTACTATTCAACCATGAGGAGGTAACTTCCCTCTCTCTGCTAGGGTGAAAGGTAATTATTTTACTATTGCTATTTAGATTAATCTCCTTTAATTATAATATATTCACTATTTAAAATTTGTCTTAATGAGAATACCGCTATATTGGCCGGTTGGTAATCATTTATAAACTGGTTTTAATCTGACTACGCAAGGATACCGCCAGATTGGTCGGTTGGTAATTAAACTTTCTTACTGCCTATATGGCAGGTTTATGGACAAATTTTGATACCGCCTATATGGCTGGTCGGACTTAATATGACTTAATCAGGTTACCGCCTAAATGGCTGGTTGGTAAAATAATCACAAGTTAATATATTATATTAATGGAGATATCTAAATAGTAAATAGTAAAAGTTGATCCTTTTACCTTAGCATTTTATTTTATTGTAATTTATTTTTCATCTTTTACTTTACCGCAATGACTTTTCAGCATTTTTACTTTATGTCTTTTATTTTACTAGCCCTAGTTATGAATAGTAACTAAGTTAGTTTTCTGGGGTTGTGATGACTTCTAATATCACCGGTTTAGAAGGGGTTATTTTATAGTTTGGGTAATTTAAAGGTTTACTTATTAAGTCTTAAGCTTAATGCGTCTTGTTAATTGGCCACTAATAAGATTGATCTGGTAAATCTAAAATAAACTTGACAAAGGAATTTTAGGTTTCAGCCTTAGACTTAATAGTCCACGATCTTCATTGAGGATAGATAACCCTTTAATAGATTTCCTTACAGGATAGACATATATCTGTCGGGCGGGGGTAGCCATAATTGAAACTTAAACTTGATGAATCCAGGTAATTTGGTTGACATAGACATATGGTTCAATTGGGTTAAACTGGGTATTTACGTCTGACCATCGACAGAGGCTTTCGCATAATTTCGTGTTCCAAGTTAGTAAACCAATTTATTACACAAACATGAAATAACCACTTTATCTTTTAAAAGATATTAGAAAGATTCACAACCCTAGATAGTTTCTTAATATTGAATTTTCTTAAACATACTTTCGTGTAATTTTATTTACTTGTTCTTAAATTTAGAATCACCACTATTTCAAATCAATCAATCAACCTGTTAGATACTAGTAATCATTTGACCTCATAAAATTAATAGATTAGGTATTAAGTCCTCGTGGGATCGATACTTTTTATACTACATGAACGATACGTGCGCTTGCGTTATACTCGTGTGATTACGCACCGGTCAAGTTTTTGGCGCCGTTGCCGGGGACTTATTTATCTCTTACTATTAGTTTATGGGTTAGATACCATTACTTGTATCTAATTTCTTTTTACTTATTATTTCTGTTTTCTTGTGTTTCAGGTTCCTAAACACTACATGAGACGAACCAGAAGCTTTGAACTTTGATCGTTTGACCCAGAAATTGAAAGAACCATCAGACAGTTGAGAATGGAAATGTGTGAAGGCCAATAAGCTTTAGTCAACATGGAACCTGAACCTTTGGAAGTTGCACCACCAATACCCATTCGAGACAGAACCATTCTGGTGGTTGACGGCTTTATTTCCTGTATTGTACTTCCTCCTTTACCAGCAAATGCGTGTGACATCAAAACATGCATTCAGATGATTCAGCAGTCAGTGCAGTTTGGGGGGAAAGCAACTGAAGATCCTAATACCCACATCAGCAACTTTTTGGAAGTTTGCGGCACTTTCAATTACAACCGAGAAGCTGAAGGAGCAATGAGACTGCGGGTTTTCCATACTCCTTGAAGGACAGAGCTAAAGCTTGGCTACATTCACTACCAGCAGGTTCCATCACAACTTGGAACACTTTAGCCACCAAATTTCTTGCAAAGTACTTTCCACCATCCAGAACTGGAAGGCTGAGGAATGAGATCACATCCTTTGTACAACAAGACTCAGAAACTCTCTACGAAGCCTGGGAAAGGTACAAAGATTTGCTCCGGAAATGTCTTCACCATGAGATTCTAAAATGGCTTCAAGTCCAAACTTTCTATAATGGACTTTCTGGACTGATGAGAACCACAATCGATGCTGCTGCTGGAGGAGCTTTGATGGCAAAATGAGAAGATCAAGCCTGGGACCTAATCGAAGAAATGGCCAACAACAATTCCTTGTGGCCAACAGAAAGGAGCATGATCCAAATAATTGCAGGAATTTATGAAAGTGGAGCCAATACAGCAGTCAACGCCAAGCTGGATCGGATATGCAAATTCATGGAGACTCTTACCACTTGATCCACAAGTTCACCATATGGAGGAGCGTCAGAAACAAACCAACTTGAAGAAACGGTGAATTATGTCAACAATTTCAATAGACAGGGGAACAATCCATATTCCAACACCTACAACCCATGGTGGAGGAATCATCCAAATTTTTCATGGAGCAACAATTAAGGGCAAAAGAACAAACCACCACCTGGATTCCAACAGCAGAACTATTCACCACCTGGATTCCAGCACAGAACAAAGGCCAGGAACATGCAAATGAACCAGGAATAGCAGAAGTGCTGGCTCAGTTAAAAAAGTATGATGCTATGTTTCATCTCCATCAAAGCACTGGAGAATCAAATCGGACAACTGGCCAATGCTCAGAGTTACAGACCGCCAGGTAATCTTCCCAGCAACACATAACCAAATCCAAGGAACCGAGGGAAGGAGCAATGTCAAGCCATCACCTTGAAAAGCGGTACTGAGATCAACAAAGATGTTGGAATCAAGGCAACAATTGAGGAAGTTCCAAAAGATGCAGTTCCACAGATGGAGGAAAAAGAAGCAAAGGAAAAAGAAAAAGGTCAGATCTCTCCACCTCCACCTTTTCCACAGCGACTTCAGAAAAACAAATTGGACAAGCAGTTTGCTCGATTCCTGGAGATGTTCAAAAAGCTGCACATCAACATTCCATTTGCAGAAGCCTTGGAAGAAATGCTCAGCTATGTAAAATTCATGAAATACATTCTTTCACGAAAATGGAGATTGGGAGATTACGAGACAGTAGCATTGACGGAAGAATGCAGTTCCATCATTCAGAGGAAACTTCCCCTAAAGTTGAAAGATCCTGGCACTTTCACTATCCTATGCACCATTGGAGAACACTATATCGGTAAGGCTTTATGTGACTTAGGTGCAAGTGTTAATTTAAGAGCTTGGTTTGGGTGTCTTTTTATAGGAGATGGTTGAGGTTGTCCTTGTACGGGTAGGGAAAGTATCTTGCTTAGACCCCTAGCATTCACGCCCAAGGAGAGAGCTCACCATTCACGGCCTCACCAAAAGAAACAAAACCCTAAGTAGCACGCCTCCACCCTTCCTCTCTCTCTCTCATAAACTCCCGGTTCCCTCTCTCTCATCTCTCATTTTCACCAAATAAAATAAGAGCTTGGTTTAGGTGTCTTTTTATAGGATAGGGTTGAGGTTGTCCTTGTACGGGTAGGGAAAGTATCATGCAATTATGGAGGGTATCTCTAATTAGTGTGTCATAAGGAAAAATCTATTCACTTTGGGAAGGTGATTTGATTTGATTTCTTTAATTCGAGAAGGTGATGTGTTTGGATTTCAACATGTGTTTAATGCGTTAATTATTATTTTGGATGGGTTTAAATGGACTTGGGCGTGTGATTGGAAGGCTTGGGCGTGTGGTTTGTTCTTTTAGGTGGGCTTGGTGTGTGTGGGCTTGGTGTGTGGCTTGCAGGGTTTTGGGCTGAGGATAAATTTTAAAACAGAGATCCAACGAGAAAACCCGAAGCTAAGCAATCGAGTTAAGTCAAACAAGGTACTGATTTCGAAATTTTCCCTTCCGACGTCCGTTTCCCGCGACTTCCGCAACTTAAAGGGTAGTGCCTCCATACGAGGCTCATCATCGGGACTTATATGCAAAAATACAATGCCTACAGTCGCCCCCACTTTGATGGGACTTGTGCAGTGTGTGACAATGACAGTCCTATCAAAGTTATGCATGCATTTTTACTTACCTGGCTCGCCAGCTGCTGCTTGACTTGCCTGCTGCTTCGAACTGAGTTGATCTGGTGGTGAGGTGTTGCGACCCCTGAGGTCCATCCTTGTAAGATGCTGTGATCTCTAGGAATCACTACCGAACTGAACTGATGAGAGGTGGTCAATTTTCGAACCGTTATTAAGTTAAGATTGTGGTTCATTTCTTAACCGTGCTCCATTTTCGGAGCGCCATTTCTGGCATGCTAAACCTCATTCCTGAGGCGTTGCGGTTGTGATAATTGTGGTCCCCTTCCAATCCTTGCTCCATTTCCGGAGTGCCATTTTCGGCATGCTAAACCTCATTTCCGAGGCGTCGCGGTTGTGATAGTTGTGGTCCTCTTCCGAACCGTGCTCCATTTCCGGAGTGCCATTTCCGGCATGCTAAACCTCATTTCTGAGGCGTCGCTAATGTGATAGTTGTGGTTTATTTCCGAACCGTGCTCCATTTCCGGAGTGCCATTTCCGGCATGCTAAACCTCATTTCCGAGGCATCGCTGATGTGATAGTGGTGGTCCATTTTCGAACCGTGCTCCATTTCCGGAGTGCCATTTTCGACATGCTAAACCTCATTTCCGAGGCGTCGCTGATGTGATAGTGGTGGTCCATTTCCAAACCGTGCTCCATTTCCGGAGTGCCATTTCCGGCATGTTAAACCTCATTTCCGAGGCGTCGCTGATGTGATAGTGGTAGTCCATTTTCGAACCGTGCTCCATTTCCGGAGTGCCATTTCCCACATGCTAAACCTCATTTCCGAGGCGTCGCTGATGTGATAGTGGTGGTCCATTTTCGAACCGTGCTCCATTTCCGGAGTGCCATTTTCGGCATGCTAAACCTCATTTCCGAGGCGTCGCTGATGTGATAGTGGTCCATTTCCGAACCGTGCTCCATTTACGGAGTGCCATTTCCGGCATGCTAAACCTCATTTCCGAGGCGTCGCTGATGTGATAATGGTACATTTTCGAACCGTGCTCCATTTTCGGAGTGCCATTTCCGGCAGGCTAAACTTCATTTCCGAGGCGTCGCTGATGTGATAGTGGTCCATTCCTGAACTGCTGATCATATGGGCCTCGACCTTAGGATTCATTCCCGAAACTACTGATAGTGGGGGACTCGACCCTGGGATCCATTCCTGAACTGCTGATAATATGGGCCTCGGCCCCGGGATCCATTCCCCAAAACTGCTGATAATATGGGCCTCGACCTCGAGATCCATCCCCCAAAACTGCTGATAGTGTGGGCCTCGACCCTGGGATTCATTCCCGAAAACTGCTTGTCTTTGCCGCTTTTTTCTTTTCTTCAAAACCTACGAACAAAAACAAAGCAAAAAAATTCTTGCATGTGACGTGTGTGCATGTATGCATTTCCTATTCAGATGGGTTAGGTCTTCTTTGCGCTCCTCGATGCTTCTCGCCTACAAAAGTCTTTGATCGCCCCCTGGGTCGGCTTACAATTTCCTCCTGCCAGTTCTTTTCTGGTGATTGTTCAATTATCTTTAGTCTCATCGTTCAAGTTCTCGATATATCCCTTATTCGCGGGGTGGTAGACTAGTCGCCCCCAGACTTGGCTTAGCTTTCTACTCCCTGCTGTTTGCACTAGGTCAAGGTAAGTCATGTGATGTGACGTTCCATACCAATATACTATACTGCCTCTTACAAAATAGTCCCAATAGTTATACATATTGTTGCCCTCAAAGAATGCCCAGTATTGAAACCAGAGAACCTTCAAAACATTCAACGCAACTCAAATCCAAGTCTTTGAATAAATGATCTAAGCCAGACTCAAAGTGTGTGTGTGCAAAGGTTCTTTTGCAGATTCATCCCCAGGTAAGCCAACTCAATGATTTTGTCAAAAAATGGGATCGATGTGTCAAACCAACCTAGATGTCTCAATTATGCCTGCAGTTGCTTTTCTGTGCTCAATGTGTATGGTTTTCTTTCTATTTTGTCTCTTTCTTGTTTTCTTTTCATTTTGAACTTCTTCTTTTTTTCTTTTCTTTTCTTTTTCTTTTTTCTTTCTTTCTCTTTTAAAACACCTACCCTTTAAGGTAGCATTTCTCCTCATAGTGGTTCTAATACTCGCCCATGGGTAGCTTCACGCTTATCGGTTATATGTGGTTCAATTCTTTTCTTTAGAGAATTTTCTTTTGTTTTCAACCATACCACACATCCTGACACAAGCAAATCAGGATAGACATCTAAGAAAACGGTCATTCATCGACCTGCAATTTCTTCAACTAGTCACCTTGACGACTACTCAGGTTTTCACTGCTAAGAACCATAATCAAGTGCTTACGAGTCTAACATAGATTAATCATTCAAAGTATCAGAAAAAAGCACATCAATAGTTTATCGTTTCTAAGATTTCACCCTAAAGCAAACGATTTCATCATTGGAATTATGCCTAACTATTAAGGACTAAGAACAAGCAACAATTTTTTTTTTCACGATGGTATTTTTATCCTTACCGTAAGTTTTCTGTTCCTCGGTTTCCTTTTCCCCAATATTCATGTTTGCTAAACTCTTCTTGAGAAATCTTTCTTACTTCTCTAACCCAACGGATATCTATGATGGCTTTTAAGACACATGGGTTAACATGATGCGTGTATGCATGAGATGTATGAGATGCACGTGGTTATCAAAACAATACATATCCTTCCAACCTTATATCTCTCACACTCGTGGTAAGTCCATTTTTTTCCTAGGTATGGCTTATTCCATGCACCAATGTGGGTACACAAAATTGTTTTCTCCTATGCTACGGGGAAAACCTCAGCTACCTTGGTCCCTTTCCATCGGTAAAAGACAAAGACTGCCCATTAACAACATGGACTAAGCCTATTATGGGATCACGCCATTGCCTAGAAACGACAAATTGGGCTTTCGGTAATCGTGGTCATGGGGATTAACTTAGAAGCGTCCAAAAGTATACAAATAGGCCGTAACAAGGCGTATCTTTTCTGGATGAAAGCCAGTGCGGATATCGGACTCATGCTTCTGGCATACTTGGATCATGTTTGGATTTTCTAAGCCCATCAAGGTTTTCATACAAGTTGGCCCATTATCATTTTAAAGCATTCAATCATACTATTGCGAAGTGCAAACTTGTCCCAGTTGAAAAAGGCCCAATAGGTTTACACTTTTGAGATAACGTGGCTAAATAACTTCAAATGATATGGGGCCCAAACACAAAGTGGCCCATCGGCATTTTAGAAACTTTTGGCCCAATCGTCATAAGATACAAACTCGTCCCAGTTTAAATGGCCTAACAAGTTCACATCTCATGACAATAAGTCCAACTGAATCCAAATGATGATGGTCCCAAACACAAGCAAAAAAAGTGGCTTCTATAAGTCATACAACTATGATTCACATGCGGCTTTGTAGGAGTATAGACAAAGGCTCTCGCTGGTGAAAGGTTGCCCACAACTAGGTCTCCCCACTCAAGGGTTCGGACGACTGCGTGAGCGCACCTTTTTTATACGCTAATGTACGTGCCAACGAGTGATGATACATGACTGACTGTCAAATGGATTTCTTATTGAAGATTCCCCAGAGGGAGGGTGGAGCGAACTCTCTTAAATACCCTTGCCTCTTAGGCTCTTATCGCCTTGGTGACAGGAATAAACAATAGGTCCTCCAAAGTAGTCCATCACGGTAAGCTTTCAGTAAATGATTATCTAGGTGCCTTCACAGCTTTTCCTTATAGAAAGGTAGTGAATGAAGGAAGACACCAAATCATTACCTAGCTCTAATAGTGCCTTTGATTGAACCCATTAAACCCACTGTAGACACGGTTAACTAAAACAAAAATCACAAACATTACAAGGCATTATTTCAGGGCCGATTCTCTATCCCCGGTGGAGTCGCCAGACTGTAGACAACAGAAATCGGCGACGCCGTTCCAGGCTCGCGGCCCGGTTGGGAGTACGGAGTAGCCCGCGGGGCACTAAATCGGAGAATAAAGGAGTCGTCACCTATTGTGAACTGGGAAATGATTTAAGGCCGCACTCACCCCTCGCAAGGGAAGACCTCAAACCGTTGGGTTCGGACCGGTCCCTTACTTATGCCACTTGTAATGAACGGATTTATGCGATAATATAACCAAGTCTACGCAACATACATACGCAAGAATAACATATGTCTAAGTTTGCATACAACCTATATCTAAGTTTGCATACATAGGAGTAGAACCTATATCTAAGTTTGCATGCATAAAAGTAAATCGACATAACGGCAAACAGACAATTTCATGAACATATTAAATAGATAAATACGGAAAAATAAATATGTGACCATAGAATTTGGCCGTTTTCAATGTAAGACTTCGCATACCCGGTTGGACGTATTCCACGTCCAACCAAACATGCCGTTTCCAGGACAACAAAATAAAATACAATAAAGGGTGCCCTCAGGTCTTACCTTTTAAGTCGCTTATCGGGAGTGCGTTGGGACGTCGCCGGAAGGGTTAACATTTCCGCTATTTTTATGGTTCGCTGTTTCCGCTCGCCTCGCTATTTTGGGTTGCTGTTTTCTCTATTTTTTACTGTTGTTTCTGGTCGTTGTTTTCGGTTACTGTTTGCGGTATTTAGGGGATGTTTGGGGGGGGGAATTGCTTGTGCGGTTTGGGGACTGTTTTGGTTGCAGTTTTTTGGTGGTTTAAGGGTTCAGTTTGGGGACTGTTTTAGGGTTATTATGGGTCTATTTGGTGTCGGTCAGGTGGCGTATGTTCGTTGATGATTTGTGTCTGGGGCAGTTGGTTGTTTATTGTGTCGGTTGGAGGGCTGTTTGTTTGAGGCTAATGTGAGGGCTGCGTCTTTGTCTTTTTTAGTGGCTGCGTGGTGTGTGTTTAAGGTGGCTGTGTGGTGTATGTTTAAGTAATTGACGTGAGGGAGGGCTGCTGGCTACTTTGTTGTTTGTTACGTGCAAGGTGTCAAGGGGCTGAGTTTTGGGCAGTTTGTGAGTCGATGAGGGCCGTGTGAGGTTTGTATGTGAGTTTTCCAGGCTAGGGTTTGTGTGAGGGTTTACTTGTTTGTTTGATCATGGTAAGAGAGAGTAGTGAGAGTAGGGCATGTGTGGTTTGTGCGTGAGGAAGGCTTGCTAGGTTTATATTTGTCGAGTTAGTGAGGGAGCCTGCCGAGAGGGAGAGGCAAGTGTCTAGGGTTTCATGGTCTCTTATTGCTTGTGAGTGTGTCTTTTGTTCGTTAAAGTTACTGAGAGAGGGGAAGCTGTGTATGAGAGTGTTTGTTAAAGTTACTGAGAGTTTGTGAGGTTTGTGATGCTGGAAGAAGGAGGTGATACGTGAGTTTTGTTCTGAGTAATGAAGGGCTGGGCGTTTTTGAATGAGAGGGTAAATGAAGTGTGTGGCTGCCGAGCAGAGGGTTTAGGGTTTAATTATTTTGTTTGGTGAAGATGAGAGATGAGAGAGAGGGAACCGAGAGTTGATGAGAGAGAGAGAGGAAGGGTGGAGGCGTGCTGCTTAGGGTTTTGTTTCCTTTGGTGAGGCCGTGAATGGTGAGCTCTCTCATTGGGCGTGAATGCTAGAGGTCTAAGAGCTTGGTTTGGGTTTCTTTTTATAGGAGAGGGTTGAGGTTGTCCTTGTACGGGTAGGGAACGTATCATGTAATTATGGAGGGTATCTCTAATTAGTGTGTCATAAGGAAAAATCTATTCACTTTAGGAAGGTGATTTGATTTGATTTCCTTAATTCGGGAAGGTGATGTGTTTGGATTTCGACATGTGTTTAATGTGTTAATTATTATTTTGGATGGGTTTGAATGGACTTGGGCGTGTGATTGGAAGGCTTGGGCGTGAGGTTTGTTCTTTTTGGTGGGCTTGGTGTGTGGCTTGCGGGGTTTTGGGCCGAGGATAAATTTTAAAACAGAGATCCAACGAGCAAATCTGAAGCTAAGCAAACGAATTAAGTCCAACAAGGTACTGATTTCTGACTTTTCCCTTTCGACGTCCATTTCCCGCGACTTCCGCAACTTAAAGGGTAGTGCCTCCATACGAGGCTCATCATCGGGACTTATATGCAAAAATGCAGTGCCTACACATAGATGTCAATCGAGCTGTAAATTATTGTAAATATTATATCTCTTTGTCTTTTCCTAATAATTGTAATTTATTTTGTTGTTTTCTTTTATTTTCTCCGACAGGATCCAGACCTTTTTTACTATCACGATTTATTTTACTGTTAACTAATATTTGTCATTTGGCAGGTACTAGTGCTATTATTTTACTCACCCTTTTCAGGTGTTATAAATTCAACTCATCATTGCACTTTTGAAGAAATCCAGAGTAAAACATGGAAGCCACTTCAAGAATACGAGTTGAAAACATATGTGTGTTTTGCGGTACTAGTGTTGGTGTTAAGCCACAATACGTAGAAGCAACACAGGAATTGGGTCGAGTCTTAGCTACAAGGAATATGCACTTAGTATATGGCGGAGGCAATCTTGGACTAATGGGGATCGTTTCAAAGGCCGTACATGAAGGAGGCAGTCACATTTTGGGAATCATCCCAAAACCCTTAGCAGAGGCAAATATTATTGAACCATCAAACAGAGAAGAGTTAATCGTGCCAGGTATGTCTGAACGATTGGTAGAAATGATTAACCGTGCTGATGCTTTTATTGCTTTGCCAGGTGGCTTGGGTACATTGGAGGAAATTTTTACAGTGTTATCTTGGGCGAACCTGAACATACACCAGAAATCGCTTGGACTGTACAATATTGAAGGAATTTATGATTTTCTTTGTGTGTTTCTTGATGATGCCCGGAGAAATGGATTCGTGTTAAAACCTTTAAAAGAACTCCTCTTCACTGCCAGAACTCCTCCGGATCTAATTGACCAAATCATCTCCTATGAACCACAAATTGACCCTATCATTTCAAAGATAAATTGGTCCGAGGACGATCGTGGTAAGAGGCGTCGGATTAATCTGGATCTTAACCGTTAAATTTTCGTGTAGAATTTCAGTTAACCATGTACTATCTTCTAAACTCTTCTTCTACTGTTAAGACATTGGGGAAAATCTCTCATTTAGGTTTGGGGGAGGAAATTAGTTGATCAGTATCTTGTTTTTAGTTGTGTGTTATTTTTATTTTTAGTCCAAAATTTTTCGAAAAATTAAAAAAATTAAAATTTTTTCAAAAATTACAAAAATATTTTGCGTTTTTGCTTTTATTTTGACTAAAAATATGAAATTGGTGAGAGATAGAAGTGTAAGGAGTTCCCATTCCTGATACGTATTTCAACCCATTTTCGAAACAAGTTAATTTTTGTTTATTTCCTTTTGAATTATTTAATTTGTAAATTCTCCATAAAATTGACTAAAATGGATATTCATATGCTTATTTGGCAGATATTATCTACATGCATGGTAACATACAGACATAAGTTGTAATTGAAAAGTTTGTAATATTCAGTGCTCTAGTTTAATTGGAGGAAGCATCTCAAAAAAGCAATGGAGTAAAAAAAAAAAAAAAAAACGTATGAGATCTAAGTTATTAAGTCCGTAGGGGTGTTTTAACACTTAGTGCACTAAAACCAACTGGTTTGGGACTCACTGGCCCAAAGCTCGCTACATGGATCAAGGATGTTGCAAAATTATATATATCTGAAGTCTGAGTAATTAAGTCCGTAGGGGTGTCTTAACACCTGGTGCTCTAAAGCCAACTGGTTTGGGAGCCACCGACCCAACACTCGCTACATAGATGGAAGATATTGTATATAAATAAAAAAAATCAAAAAATCAAAGAAAAAAATCAGAAAAATGAGAAAAAGTATTCCACTGCTGCAAAAATGTGTGAATTCTGATAAACATTTAGGACAAAAATATTACTCTCTTATCAACTGCACTTGTGACTGTTGTGGGCAAAAATGAGTTGATTAATATTTTGTTGGCTATATATATGGAGAATGATAAATATAATCGGAGAATTTACTTATTCGGTAATTTAGAAAGAAATAAAATAACTAGTGACTTGGAGTAGAAGTTTAATCTGATTAGTCACTAACTTCTTTATTTCATTTTCTCTTGTCTTTTTGCGTTTGTGTGCATTAGTTTCACTACCTTTTTACTTTCGTAAAAATGTTTGTGGGTATCATTGATGTAAACCCTCACGAGACTACAACTCGTCCACTAGGGACACCTAGGGGTTTAAAGGCTTGTTGCATACGCTAAATGCAACCGTGATCCCTACGAAAGTGGCTTAGCTTAATTTTATTTTTATGTTATTTTATTTCATGTTTTGCTCGAGGACTAGCAAAATGTTAGGTTTGGGGGTGTGATGAGTGGTAATTATATCATTATTTTCCACTCATTTAACTTAATATTTTGTATAGTTTCTTGAGTTTTGTGAATATTTTGATGTGTTTTGTGTTATTTTGTAGATAAATAAAGTTTCAGGACATTCTGGAGGTGATTTGGGGCCAAAACAGTGAAAAAGAACACAAAAGGGCATTTTTGTAAATTAGCGCGTCGCGATGCGCAGGCTGCGTCGCGACGCCTAACGTGCGCCGCTTCATGCTAACGTGCGCCGGATCCACGTGTCAGAATCTGAGAAATTTGACTTTGCTAACGTGCGCCTTGCCACGTGTCACCATCACAACCGATCTGCTAACGTGCGCCATGCCACGTGTCATCATCATACAGTGCCGAAAATCGCTATCGCCACGTGTCGCCATGTGTCACTCCATGTGTTAGCCACGTCATCATCCACATCACCAGTTGACTGAGTCAATGTGCCATGTCATCGCCACGTCATCATCAGCCAATCACAACGTGCCACGTGTCGCAATCCTACGGTGCCGACAATCACTTTCGCCATGTGTTGCCACGTCATCACCACGTTAGCGCAATTATTGACTCATTTATCTGAATTGCCACGTGGCAGATAAGAATCTGAAACGGACCAATCACGCGTTGACACGTCAGCGCGTCGCGACGCAAGAAGAAACGTGTGCATCGCGACGCACGGGGCTTATTGACGCCTATAAATAGAGATCGAAATTTCAGTTTCAGATGTACCTTCCTCTCTGAATTCTCTGATGTAAATATGGATTTTTCTATCTAGTTTATTTTAATTTCAGTTTTGTAATTAATTTTAATTACGTTCTCTAATAGTAATAGTAATTTACTTTCTTTACTTTTACAATTTTTACTATTCAACCATGAGGAGGTAACTTCCCTCTGCTAGGGTGAAAGGTAATTCTTTTACTATTGCTATTTAGATTAATCTCCCTTAATTATAATATATTTACTATTTAAAATTTGACTTAATGAGGATACCGTTATATTGGCCGGTTGGTAATCATTTATAAACTGGTTTTAATCTGACTAAGAAAGGATACCGCCAGATTGGTCGGTTGGTAATTAAACTTTCTTACTGCCTATATGGCAGGTTTATGGACAAATTT